>JAAOAN010000854.1:0-16931 GCA_013396205.1 Fusarium mundagurra
CCTTGTCAACCCCCCACTTCCCCTTCCCTTCCCCCCCCCCCCACTCTGTACATAACCCTTTAAGGTAGTCGCGGCGCATGCATCCATCTCATCGTCCTTGAAACGGGTGCCTTCCCTATCGTCGTCGTCGCAAACAGTGGAAAGAGCGGCACTTGGAAGCCACCAACTGCATATGGAACTGCAGCTGCAACAACGGGAAAGTGCGAGTCCAACGATAAGGAATTACACTTCATTGGTCTGACTTCCCCGCCGTCACCTGGCACTTCACTGAAGTGGTTGTCTTCGACTGTTTTCCCTCCTCCAACCTCACTCACTTCCATTCTTTTCTCTTTCCATCTTATCTTTATTCACAATAGCCTGACGCTTCTGTAAGCTTTTAATAAACGGCTTGTGCAATACTTATCTTTTGTCTTCCGCATTCCCCTCGTTTCTACTCATCTGCGCCTTTATTATACGCATTCATCACGACTTGTTGCGCAGTCTCTCATTTCAACCCTTCATCCATTCTTTGGTGGGCTCGTTTAGCGGATTTGAGACCTCCCCGTTTTAGCCTTTCGCTGCTGATTCAGAACCACCCACGGATCTCACTGCGCCACCAGAGTTGCCCAGACGAAACACTCCTAGCCTCTCGACTCGACTTTACGCTTTCAGCGCCCAGCCTGACCTCAAACCGGCCTCCCCCGTTTGGGCGTCGATAAGACGAATCTCCCGCCCTGTGGGATTGACTTTACTTTACTTCTACCATTGATTTATTCTTTGGTAACCTCACAACACAATCATTCAGTGGTGGCCATGTCACATCTGCCATCAACCGCCGACACGATGCGCCGCCTTTCTCACGACCTTGCGGAGCCGTCGCGCAATATCGAAGAGTCCAACGGTGCGCCCTCGGACCATGAAATGGAAGATACACTCGATCTCTCCATGCCTCCTCCCGATGAGGAAGACGATGTCCTAGATGACGACTCGAGAATTTATACACCACCTCCACGCATTGCCGCTCGCTTCTATCGCCCGACGCAGGCTCGTCGCAGAGATTCGGCTGCCTCGTCGCGCCGCAACTCAATCTCGTCTGCTCACTCGCGATGCTCTTCTATTCAGCCATCAAGTCACCGCGGAGGTGAACAGAGCAAGCATGTCGCACAACATCTTCGCCGCGCCTCTTTTCTTGAGGACCGCAGGGCGCGACTTGCCGATCGAGCGGCGCATGCCGAAAAGGTTCGCCTTCGAGCGGCCCTGGCTAAAGCGACCCATCGAGACACTTCACTATCGGAGGAGCGAGCCATAGCGGCACAGCAGGCCAGGGAGCGCAATTTAGCAGAGATTGTCGCCAATTGTGCGGATGAGGTCAAGAAGGCAAAGCAGGTTGCCGAATTTATGAAAGAGAAGCGAGAGCAGGACATTTCCCGATTGAAGGCTCAGATCGAGGAGCGAATGGCTGAGGCAGAAAGACGAAGGGAGGAACTACGAACCAAGAATGCGTCCAAGCGGAGTCGTGGGCAGAGTATCATGGCAAGAAAGCCCACAGACCCCATACCCGATGTCGAGCAAGAGAGACGCAAGCCGACGGAAGATGAGGCCGCAAGGAGCATCCAATGGTGGTGGCGTGGCTGTCTCCGGAAGAGAGCCATCTCTGAGTTCAACAACCTCGGCTTGACCGTGGATGGCATTAGAGATACACACTTCGATACTGTCGTTGAGCTTCTGGCCCAGGAGCGGGTCCTTGTCATTACGGCTCAGTTACTTAGACTTTGTGGTCTTGAGGAGGGTGAAACTGGTTCGGTTGGCGAGATGACAGCCGTTCGCACGTTTCTCAGTGCCTTCTTGATCCTTGGCCACCCAAATCAAGTTCTCAGCAACAAAAACGACAATGGCGATGAAGACGTCGTGGATGTACTCACTTCTCACCGATTGCCTTCTACAGACCTTGCCAATCCTCAGTTACAAGACTTGGTAGGCAAGGCGCGAGACTTGCTCATTTCTTTTGAGAACACCCTCTCTCGCTTGACGTCCGCCAACAAATACACCATGCCACCTGCGCTCAAGAAGAAACTTCCTGAGGCGTATGCCACTTTCTACAATGCTTTCATCGCTTGGAAATCTCGGGATTCTAATGCGTTGATTGAGGTCATGCTCATGCAGTTTGTCGAACTTGACGCAATCTATCATACCGTCAAGGACACAACTGACGATGCTGCCACAGCTCTTTACAAGAAGAGCATCCAAGACAACCAGTTGATGCTCATAGTGCGGATCAAGAAACTAGCAGGTGCAGAAAAGGGCAAGAATTTGATCTTCAACGCGGTTGCCGAAGCCCGCAAAGGTCGACTTGCCAAGAAGAAGACTGGAGACACAAAGCCCCGTGTGGCTGAGAACGCACCCGGAGAAGCATCTGAGACAGCCAAAAGTCTAGTCTCATCCGAGTCTCAAACACTGACTCCTCCCGCAACACCAGCCAGCAAAGCCCAGGAGAAGGCTCCTGCGCCCAAGACCGGCCTCAATGGTCTATTGCCTAATAACAGGATTGTGGTTCATGAGCTGGCCATCAACAAGGAATATCAGCTCTCGCCTGATGAATACCGAGAACAGCAATCGGAACGTTCGAAATTTATATATATGAAGATGCGGACCACTATGACAGATGAAGACAGTGGGTTCAATTTCCAGGTTTTCGCTCTTATCGCGAGCTATATCAAGGAGAGGCTTCAGCGCCTGCTCAAGCCGGGTAACTCCATGTATAACCTCATCGGTGAAATTCTGGACCCTGAGATGGCAGAGCGGCAATTCGCCCTCGGCAACTTCTCATATGAGAAATTCTTCACTGCGATGTCGTCACTTCTGCCCAAACTATGTGCCCCTTTTCGCGATGAAGAGGTTCAGGACTTGATCCAGAACAAACTGGCAGATGGCGACATTATCGATCGAGTTGAGGCCCTCAACGGATTCATTGATGTGATGCTCTGTGACTACATCAACTATCTTTTGCGAAGTGCTGCACCTCAGCTTATCCAATCAGCAGCGCCATATGAAGCTAAGAGGTTTGCCGAGGATATTGAGAAAGGCCAGCTTGGCCTCGCAGCAGCTGAGGCGACCTGGAAGGCCTCCCGGGCAAAGGTTCTTGCAGAAGTTCAGAAGAGGGACCCAGAGGGAATCAACCATCCAAGGTCGCGACCGAATGCTGGAAAGTTCTATGCGCAGATGCTCGTGGACATCTTTACCAGGATCTCTCCCCCACCCATTGAGGAGGTTCCAGAGATGCTTCGTCTGGATTACAACCGCATCGGCCAAGTCTCTACCACCATCCAGCGGGTTATTACCGCTGGCGCTGTTCTGCTGCAGTGCAAGAACCTCTTGAAGCGAGATGTTCGGTCTTCCTGGAAGATGGAAGCGACACGCATCATGGCTGTTCTCGAAGCTGGTCATCCTCTCCAAGCTACTGTGGATGGCGTCATGGCTGCCCTTGAATCTGGACGATCGATGCCAACGGCAACTAAGAGCCATCTCCGCGCTCTTGTTACCAAGGTTCTGACTGCCAGTCAAGACATGGCACAGACCGGAAACGAGCCTAGAGAACCTGTCCTGCGACTATTGCTCACCCGTCTTCGTAGCAACATTCTTGCCCGCCTCGCTGCTGGATCAGCAAGTGAGAAGGTCAAGGCGGCCAACACAGCTGGCGAGAAGTTAGCCGGTCTCGGACTTTCTGAGTTTGTTGATCGAGTTAGAGAGATTTCGAACTTACTGGAGAAGATTGGAACGGTTGACAGAGCAGCCCATGGGCCCTGGTGGGATGCCGTGGCAACAAAGGTTGAGCAAGACGAGATGTCGACATAGATGTAATGGATTGGATTGTTTTGATAGGGATTATGCATGATGAGCAATAAGGATGCATGGTATTTGGAGGCTAGCATTTGTTCTTTTCGACCAGGCAGGAATGGGTTTGCTTTCACTGGGAAGCGCTTTTGAACTTGGGTTGCATGGCGTACTGGTATGGAAAGCCAATATGGCTTACTTGGTTGGATTGGATCAAGCTTGCCCCTTCAACGAAGTGTGGCAGTGTTGATGGGTATCTCATGGGATCGGCAAATTGCTTTTGGCTGGAATAATGGATAGAATGTCATTTCAACTGAGCGGTAGAAGCGTAAACTATATCTGATTTCAGAATTCATTCATGAGAAAGCAACAGCAAGCATAGTGACAACTGGACTTGTGACTGTCATGACTTGGGTATAATCGTGTCTAAGTGATGAGGATATTACCCTAAAGATTGACTAAGAAAGCATAAAATAATAGAAAATTTAAAAAACTTGACGATATTCTATTCTCAGTTTATCCTAAGGGTTTTTAGGTTGCACTTAGGACATTCTGTTATCACTGATCCTCTCCCAGTTTGCTTTATGTCACGAACTCATACATCCACTGTTTCATATAAACTTGAATGATATCTGTATTAGCAGTCGACTCGATATCGCTGTGGTTCTGCTCGCTCATCTGAAATCACCACGAGTTACCCTATCTCATGATGTACAGTGTAAATGAATGTCATGACACAATACACACGGCTCGGCCATCTCGCTTGTCGCCGGCAATACGGCATACCAAACGGCCCCCGAAAATTTCGACACAGCATCGACACTCTCTTAATAACTGATACGATACTGGGGGCAGCTACGCTACAAAAGTGCCATCAATGGGGGCTCTCAGTTGCTAAAAGAGGATATCATTGGCATCCCATAAGAGTTTCACCCATCGACGACCTGCCCAATTGCGACGGCGCACGCTTCAATCCTGAAAAGGGTGAAGGATCCGGGCCAAAATGTCGTCCTCCAAGGGCCTTTTGCGACATCTGCCTCTGCCTCTACGTCTGTGGAGCAACTGTAGCCCACTATCGGTGATTACACGGCAGACGGCACCGTCTGTATCTGTTTCTGCTTCTCAAGGAATTGGGATTGTCAACTGTGGTATCTTTTCGAGAGGTCTTGCTTCACTTGTAAATGGTCAAGTGAAGCCGTTGAATAGTCGCCGTGATAATGGACGGCCTATGCCAATCGGTATTCGGAGGTACGTTGTCCCTAGGTTTATAAACTTGCCGCCTCCTCCGTTGGAGATAGAGAGGGAGGGGTAGCTGGGATCTTAACGGGAAACCGGCCCACACCCCACCAACCGCGGGGCCCTTCATACACGGCAACGCATCGTCACGCTCTTGTTTGCTCTGCCTACTTTACCTTACCTTACCTAGTCCATTGCCCTTTTATCAAGCTATATCTTGCCGCCAGTTCCACCCTCGCATCATCTGTCTCCTTCAATTTCTTCTCTATTCTCATTATACCCCATTGTTCTTGTCGAGACTCGCTAAGCTAAAGCTCAGAGCTATAGCTTGCTAACACAACTACCAGTCTTGTCCCCAAGATCTCTGATCGAGCTTGTTCCGCCCACGCCAGACTCGCCCGCAACGAAACAATGACTGACCGCGATGTTCTCCCCGACAATGTCAAGCCCAAGCACTATGATCTCTCCTTGAGGGATCTCGAGTTCACCAACTGGACTTACAAGGGAACCGTTACGTACGTTACGCCGCCTCTACCCCTCATCGTGAAGCTAGCTCTAACAGCTCTACAGTATCGACTCGGAAATCACAAAGCCTACCAAGGAAATCATCGTCAACACTCTCGAACTCAAGCTCTCTCACGCAAAGGTATCCGTCGACTCAAAGACATTCGAATCCACAAAGTTCGACTATGACTCCAAGGCTCAGCGCTCTACCATTACCTTTGACGAGGAGCTCCCCACCGCTTCCAAGGCTTCCCTGGTCATCGAGTTTGAGGGTATCATCAACAATGAGATGGCTGGTTTCTACCGCAGCAAGTACAAGCCTGCCGAGACTCCTTCTGCTTCGGTTCCCAGCGATGGTGAATGGCACTACATGTTCAGCACACAGTTCGAGGCCTGCGATGCTCGCCGAGCCTTCCCTTGCTTCGACGAGCCCAACCTCAAGGCCACTTTTGATTTGGATATTGAGATTCCTTCCGACCAGGTTGCTCTGAGCAACATGCCCGTCAAGGAGACTCGACCTTCCAAGGATGGCTGGAACATTGTATCATTCGAGACCTCTCCTGTCATGAGCACTTACCTGTTGGCCTGGGCTGTCGGTGACTTTGAGTACATCGAGGCTTTCACCGACCGCAAGTACGATGGCAAGCAGATTCCTGTCCGTGTCTACACCACCCGTGGTCTCAAGGAGCAGGGTCAGTGGGCTCTCGAGCACGCTCCCAAGATCATTGACTTCTTCTCCGAGATCTTCGACATCGACTACCCTCTACCCAAGTCCGATTTGATTGCTGTTCACGAGTTCACCCACGGCGCCATGGAGAACTGGGGTCTTGTCACCTACCGTACTACTCAGGTTCTCTACGATGAGAAGACCTCTGATCCTCGATTCAAGAACGCCGTCGCCTATGTCGTCGCTCACGAGCTTGCTCACCAGTGGTTTGGTAACCTTGTCACCATGGATTGGTGGGATGAGCTCTGGCTCAACGAGGGTTTCGCTACCTGGGTTGGTTGGCACGCCGTTGACCACCTGCACCCTGACTGGCAAGTCTGGGCTCAGTTTGTCAACGAGGGTATGGAGGCTGCTTTCCGTCTGGACGGCATCCGTGCCAGTCACCCTATCCACGTTCCTGTCCGAGATGCTCTTGATGTCAACCAGATTTTCGACTCCATCAGCTACCTCAAGGGTTGCTCTGCCATTCGCATGCTTGCCAACCACCTCGGTGTCGAGACTTTCCTCAAGGGTGTTTCTAACTACTTGAAGGCTCACGCCTATGGAAACGCCAAGACTACTGCTCTATGGAACGCCCTTGGCGAGGCCTCTGGCAAGAACGTCACTGAGCTCATGAACCCTTGGATCTCCAAGATCGGTCACCCCGTCCTTACCGTTGCTGAGGAGCCTGGTCAGATCTCTGTCAAGCAGTCTCGATTCCTGTCTACTGGTGATGTTAAGCCTGAGGATGACACAACCACTTGGTGGGTTCCTCTCGGCCTTGAGGGCAAGAAGGACCACGCCGGTATTGCTTCCCTGTCCCTCACCACCAAGGAGGACACCATCCGTGACATCGACGAGGACTTTTACAAGCTCAACAGCGGTGCCACTGGTTTCTACCGTGTCAACTACCCCCCTGAGCGTCTCGCTAAGCTTAGCAACCAGCTAGACAAGCTCAGCACCGAGGACAAGATCTCCATCATCGGTTCCACTGCCGACCTTGCCTTTGCCGGCAACGGAACCACCCCTGCTCTGCTGACCTTCCTCGAGGGATTCGGCAAGGAGAACCACACTCTGGTCTGGCGCCAGGTCCTTGACTCCATTGGTGGTGTCAAGTCCGTTTTCGGAGAGGACGAGTCTATCAAGAAGGCCCTGGATAAGTTCACACTGAAGCTCATTGACCAGAAGGTCAAGGAGGTTGGCTGGGAGTTCCCCGAGGGCGAGGACTACCTCACCGGTATCTTGCGAAAGGAGATCATCGGTGTTGCTGTTGCCTGCGGCCACCCCGCGTAAGTTTCTTGTATCCGTTGCTTGACTGGACTAACATGAGCAGTGTCACTGAGGAGGCCCTGAAGCGCTTCAACACTTGGGTTGAGAACCCCGAGGCTGGCTCTATCCCCGCTCCTATCCGTACCGCTATCTGGCGCGCTGCCATTATGAAGGAGCCTGCCCGTACTGTTGAGATTCTCAAGAAGGAGTGGTTCAACACCAAGTCTATCGACGGAAAGCTTCTTTCCCTCAGCGTTCTCGGCACTGTCAAGGATGCTGAGCTCCTGACCAAGGAGGTCATTCCCTTTAACTTCAACGAGTCTCCTCCCTCCAACGCCGTTCCTGCCGGAGATATGCACGTTCTCGGCAACTCTGTCGCTAGCAATGTCATTGGCCGTCCTCTGCAATGGAAGTTCATGCAGGACAACTGGGATGCCGTCATCGCCAAGCTGGGCAACCCTGTTGTCGTCGACCGATACATGAAGCTCAGTCTGGGCAGCTTCACCAACGTGTCTGCTGTTGACGAGATTGAGAAGTTCATGGCCGACAAGGATACCAGCAGCTTCAACCGAACTCTGGAGACTGTCAAGGATAAGATCCGTGGACGTGCTGCGTACCGCGAGCGTGATTCTGAGAAGCTCAAGGAGTGGCTCAGCGCTCATGGATATGCTTGACTGTGTAAACTATGATGTTGGAAACATGTTTGTAATAAAAGTTAAATACCATTGAAATATAACGACTGTTGAGATTCTTCAGAGTTTGGCTTGAATTTCTGCATTGACGTTTGGAACCGTTGAACAGTTGCTTTTAGGATCCGAAAACGACATTGACGCAACTGAAACGGCACGATATCTCGGCTATGCCAAAGATCAGATCTAACAGCCTTTGCTCACAACATCCCAACTTGATCTCTGATATCTCGACAATTGCCGTAACGGTCCTGGTGTTGTGGCCTAAGTTACAGTAAGTCCTGATTCTGCACAATATAGTATCAAACTCTAAACTCGATCTCAACGATTCCACAACAGGTTCTTCGGAACCTTGATCGGTCTGGTGGTCTAGTGGTATGATTCTCGCTTAGGGTAAACCCTACAGCACAGCTTGCGAGAGGTCCCGGGTTCAATCCCCGGCCAGACCCTTCCTTTTGCATTTTTGACAGTCAACTTGGCCAGAAATGATTCCTTTTTAGCATCCGTAACGGTTTCTCTTTTACCTCAGAGTTTTGATCGATTAGCTTTGAGGCGTATTGACCATGCGTGTGGTTTTGACTATGCCTGTTTTCTAACCCTTCATTTTTGGGTGAAGAGTGAGGAAATGTTTCAACAACATATGCATATATCCTTTGGATATAGTCTGAAGCCCCAGTCAGAGAAGACTCAATCTATATGCTAAGACTGTTTATGCTAGTGATTGAGACTCAGCTGTTGACGTACCAGTAAATGAGTGACTGACACAGGAGATAGTGACTCGACAGGTGATGCAGACTACAAGACAAGAGGAGATCAGTAGATATGAGAAAGACAATCACTCAGGGTCTCAAATTGAAGAGACATAGTTGAGTCAAGAAAGAGAACCCTGCAGCTAGAATTGGGGTCCTCAAAGATCATGAAAATGGCAAAGCTTCAGAGCAGGGCTTGATTGGAGCATGACTTTGATGGACTGGATTAGGAGGTATTGGGCTTTTCCATGTCTCTGAATAGACTCAAGATGACAGCCCGGAAGTTGGGAACATTATAGACAAGAGTGAGGATAAAAATGGACGGTGTAAACTCCTCAGCCATCGGGCAGTCTTAGGAGACGTACGGATAGTTATACGTAGCCAACCAATCTCAAGACCGTTGAACAAGCAAAACATAAGCATTAACTCATAACTATATCCTTAATCATACCTTGAGAATATCCACATTGTTCGAAATCCAATCATATTGCGCCGTCCTGAAGTTATCATCAATGATACTGTTCTTGTTCGCAGTCTCAAACCACATGAGCTTCTTACTCCCCTTCCACTCCGGCCAGTTCGCATACTTGGTAACACCCTTATTAGGATCCAAGTTATACAAAAAATTGAAATAATACGTCCTGATGCTGCGCATAGCGTTATTCGGCCAGATGCCAAAGAAGACTTGCAGCAGATCAGAACCGTGCATCGTTCCGAGAATAGGTGTGCCATAGTTGTAGCTCGCGAGGTAAGACCATGCTGGGACGTCGGGGTTCTTCTCAGCTGCTGCCTGGAGAAAGATTCGACGGGTCAGAGAGAAGACTAAGTCGCCGAAGATGGCGGCGCGGCGCTTGAACATGGGAAAGACTTCGTTGAGGAGGGATGTTCGGAAGGGACTTCCTGCGCTGAGGGCGGTGGGATAAGTGTTCACCAGAGCGGTCAGTTGCTCCTTGGTAGCCTTTTGGAACCACAGTTGCTGAAGGTAATCGACGAGCTTGGCTGTGGTGGTCAAGTTTGGCTGGAAGAGGGCGAAGAGAGTGCCTTCGTCTTCTTGGTCACCATTAATCATGGGGACTGCGTGGTAACGACCTGATGCGATGAGTGCTTCTGGACTATCAGGAAGAACAGTGCCGTCTGGGCGAGGGAGGTATGATAGAGCGACGGAGTTATACGACAAGAGTCCGGGAACAGAATTTGCTGCGTTCAAGAACTTGTCGTAGCTCAGGCCACGAAGACAGGCGAGGGTATCAGACGATCCAGAGCATCCGCCCGATTTCACAACTGCGTCGTAGATAGCCTGTGCTTTGTCGCTATCTACGGGTTCCGCGGGGACAACACTACCAGAGTTCATGATGGCGCCGCGGAAAAGGGGCTTGCCGTTGTAATCGGCATCACCGCCGTAGAGAACCATCTGATCGAGCACAGAGATGGCGCCAGCGGATTCTCCCCAGATAGTGACCTTGTCAGGATCACCGCCGAAGGAAGCAATGTTATCAGCAACCCACTGAAGACCCATGCGCTGATCAAGAAGACCCAAGTTCGAACTTCCATCCTTCTTGATCTCGGCACCTGGCATGAAGCCAAAGCCAGCGACGCGGTAGTTAACAGCAACGTAGATGAATGGCTGGTCCTGATCAATAGCAGTGCCTAGAAGACTTGTTCCATCGTACATAGCGCTTGAACCAAGTTCAAAGCCACCGCCAAAGATCCAGAACAACACAGGGAGTTTATCACCGGCTTTGGTACCAGCTGGTCGTTGAACAGTTATGGTGAGACAATCCTCTTGACCAGTGATGGGAGTAAGGAAGGGAATAGCCAAAAAGTCTGAGAGAAACTTGGAGATGACATCTTGGGCACCAGATGAGATGAACATCTGAGGACATGACGGGCCCACAAGTCCTGAAGCATCAAAATTACCCAGAGGCTTAGATAGTTTCTTTGGCGGCTTAAGTCGTAGAGAACCCGTCGGTGGATCCGCAAAGGGAATTCCTCTAAAGGAATCGACCTTGCCAGAACTTGAGCCGATGACAGTTCCAGAGGGAACAGCGACTGTGACTTTGGCAGCTCGTTCTTCCAGAGCTGGTGTGGCTGGATCAACGGGTTGGAGATCCGGAATTGCATCTGGTGCAGGGAAAGGAGCTGGAACAGCTACCACAGCCGTAAGAAGGCCGAAGCCAGAGACAAGACTTGTAAACTTCATTGTGAAGCTCAACTGTGAGACGGATAGAGCCTAGAGTGTAGGAGTGGTTGGAACAAAAGTCTGAACTACACCACCACGGAGAGAGCCGTACACAACAAAGTCTAAGTTCTCTCAAGCGTCAAAACAACGAGTCAACAAATACCGAATCCCGTTGTCTCAGTTGGATTGTTGATCCTATTTTCACCCGGGAAATGAGCTCAATTTGAACTCCTCAAAGCAACACCGCGCTCGTCCCCTCCCGCTTTGACATATTCCCACAATATATTGAGTTTTCCTCTCCCGGTTCGACGTCGACGGTGAGCTTGCATCTTTTCCTCAAAGACATGCTCCCAGAAGAGGAAGCCATCGCCGTATTCACAGTAAGTATCAGCCCAAAAGAAGTTCCAGCGCCGAGTGCAGTCCCCGCTTCCCCGTGGGGAAATCAGCTGCCAAATGGATATAAGTCAGTATTTTCCAAGTTTCTGACTCTATAAGACCGAGGCAGAAAACGGTCGTCCCTGTTAATCCACGTGGAGAGGGGGAGGGGTCGACGATCAGCTGAATGGTTTTTGTGATAGTGTGGTTGCTGTGGTTGGTGGAGATGTAGAAAAAAAGATGGTGGTACCGGAGGAACGACAGAATAGATGGTGGGCATTTTGGTGTAAGTCGAAAAGAGTTCATACCCCGGATCCTAAGATCCTTGTCTGCCGTAGTCTAACTTTAGTATTCGGGCCCTGGTGACCTCTTCAAGTCCGGGGAATACAGCAACAAGAATGCGGGGAGCATTACAAATGTCGGTCTGTACCTAATTAATGGGAGGATATTATTGTTCTTATGAGGGATTATCGTCTCTTTTGGGTAATCCCTTCACTATCTGCCATTTCTATCCCGCGTATAGACTGAAAATCCCCTGCTCTTACATTCGCATCAAGAACGTCATTACACATAACCAACCCCAGCCTGTTACCATTGAAACAAATTAAGCGGTAGAAACAAAAAGCCTTGTTAATTACCGGGTAAAAGCCCAAACCCAACCCAGCACAACTCAACTCAGCCTTATCCAGAGACAAGGTACTATAGCCAGGCCAGTATTGAAGTGGTATCATTTGTGATCAATACCTAGAGATTATTACACCTGAACTAACAGTCGCTGATCCATCACACGCACAACCACTCTCCGGATCGAAATAGGAAGCTCTCACGATACTATTCCTAAAAGAACACTAAAGGTATGCAGGTGCAAGTTCGGATCAAGGTCTGGGGAAAAACTCAAATATCTCCGCATTCTTGTAAGCAGCGCTGAAGAAGATGGTGTAGTCGTGCAGCATTCCGAGGTTCGGATTGAGTCCGTGAGGTTAAAGAGGAATGAATAGACATGTGTTTCTCTTTGACAGTTAAGTAGTTCCCTCTGAGAGTTGGCTTCCAAGTTGAAGGACTCGTGTCGAGCCTACTAATGGTCAGAAATGCTCTGCTCTACCCCGCGAACAACCCAAACAGCAACTGAGATCAAAAGAGTCAAGGCCAATGCTCAAGAAATGTCATTGAATTCGTGATCAAACGCAGACCATCTCGCTATAAAAGATCAAAACCACAAGAAAGGCATATGTACATGTCCTAAACCCATCCCTCACTTCAATCCCTCTGAAAAGCTCAGTTCAATTCATAACCAGTCCCCCAAAAGCCAAATGCTGTCTGTTTGTTGCTCATACATACCCTGATAACCTAACCCTTGCGCCGTCAACTATCTGATAACCCTGCGCCGTTGCCTATGTCATGCGTGCCTGCGAGGCAGATTTGAGTCTTCATGCAATCCCCAAAGACAGTCCAGCCCCAGCCAAATGTGTATTGTGTGTGTATACCGAATGCGTCCTGTTGCCCTCAAAATTAAACCGTGGGGGTATATCCATCCCATCTCAGTTTCATATCATACACTGCATGTAGCTTGCTTTCACATCACCACGCCCACAGGTGTGCCCTCGTTCAGACAGCGTTTCTTCGAAACGATTGCTGGCTCTTCCTCGGTCTCTTCCTCGTAGCTACTGCTGACGACCTCGGTGAGGACATCTCGCTTGCGCTTCTCACCAGTTGGCTTCTCGGGGTCTTTCTCCCATGTTTCTATCTCATCTGGGTTGAACGTTCCGACAATCTCTTGGCCTAGAGCTTTGCCCAGTCTCTCTCGGAGTCCCAGAATCGGCCAGATAGGAACTCTTGTGTATTCGATTTTGAGACCAGAAACAATAGCGTCGTCATCGTCAGCTGGAGCCTTGAAGGGATCGTGGAACTTCTCCAAGAACTCCTTTGTGATGTGGCCAGTGTAGACAATAAACTCGGATGTATCAATGTCGTGTGTGAGAATCTTCAACTTGATGTCGTGGAAGTTCGGGCTTGGAGGAATGCCCTGGCCTGGTGAAATGCGCGAGTCGCGTCTGCCACTGTTAGGTGGGGTAGGGTAGAAGTGCTTCTGCGCCATCCCTAGAAAGACACCCACAAAATGAGCATCGTGATCGGAATTTGAAGGTACGAGGATACGGGCTCGCAGTTGCTGGAGGCGAAAGACTGGCTCGTTCCATGTTCTTCCAGGTCCAGAAGCGACGCGAAAAAGGTTGTTTCGGACCGAAGCCAATTGAGTCTTGCCGATGTAACAGATCATGGGTAGGTTGGCGGGGCTGTAGTTTGGCGAAGACTGTGTCGAGATGTTGAATGATTCAGCGGGTCGCGTTGAAACTGATTTGAATGAAGAGTATGAAGACTTTGCCTCCTCAGAAGGGTAATTCCACATGAGTTGCGCGCGTACAGCATCACGATAAACGCGACCGCCAAAGTATAGATGGAGCTCGGGCAGGTACTGCGGCTTGTTGAAGGGTGTAGGCCACAGCGTGTTGAGGACCGACTTGACAGCGTTAGATGATAGAATAGGATGCAATGGGTCGGGCAGGAGAATCTGTGTGAGCGCGTTGCTAAGACTGATGATGGTATTCGATGGACTCAAATGTCCTCGCGATGGTGGCGTGCCTGGAGCCGCTGACGGTTGAGGTGTATCGCATGGCGGCAGTTCCTCCCATCTCGCGCCGAGAAGCTGAGCGTGCAAATCCGTCCAACAAATGGGTCGCACAAAGAGTGATGTGCCGGCGTGTTGCTGAAAGATATCGTAGAGCGAGTTCTTTGCGGGCCGGTAGATGCGCTGCGGACGCCTTTTTCGCGGGGCGACAATGGGCGCTTGTGAAGTGCAGGGCGTTGTGTCCAGTGATACACCGTTGGCGTTACCATTGCGCGACGGTGAAGTCGAAGAGGTAGAAGAAGATTGTGAAGTCGCCATGTCCACCAAACTGCGCAGCTGTCCGATAAAGCTGCCGTTTCCAAAGAAAGAACTGTCGCGAAGGAGGGTTGATTAGCGCTGCGTGTAAATGGGTTGTGTTGGGGGGAGGAAAGGATATCGTTGATGTCAGAGGGAAAAGAATAGAAGAATAGCGCAAACTTACTCAAATGCAAGCATCCGATGATTGAATAGTTGATCTGTACCCGCGTCCCTTTGGATGACTCTTTGAGCGCTTGTTGGTTGCCTGAAGCCGGATGATTCTCTCCAGTCGAGTCTTTGTTGTAGAGCGAGCCTTGGGTTCTGCGACGCGCCCTTATCGATTCCCTGTTTATCTCCAGTCTTTTCCAGTGACAAGCTCTCCGCTAGCGTCTGGCACGAGCGTCGCCCTTGTCAAAGAGGATTGACGGAAAAAGCAAAAAAAGGGGAGATTTTCAGCGTCCAATAGGAAATGAGCAAAAAGAAGAACAAGGCAACTCTTGTTAAAAAAGTAGACTCTTCTGTGAAAGAGAAAAAGAAGATGTAGGAGGGTGAGAGGAGAGAGAGAGGAAATATCGGTGACACTGAATGAATCACACTTAGGGCGTGAAACCAAGGCAAGGCTTCTTTTTTTTTTTCACTCTCAGGTATGAGTTGTTAGTGGATACGACCTGCATCTGCACCAGGAAGAATCTGCACGAGGGACGAGGGAAAAAGCGCGTCGCCACCGTGATTCGTCGCGGAGCTAATCGGCGCGAATGAGTAACGAGTTCACGTGAGGAGCCATCCCTGGCGTTAGGCAGCCATACCAGTAAAGGGAGGCGCACGCGCTGCGCCACATCATCGCTGCTTGTGGCCTGATTGACAATCCCCTCGATTAAGGCATCAACTTTGCTTCTGCTGCCAGCCTTGCCCCACACCAATCGAGTGAGTGAGCTTCGTGAGCTTGGTGTAGCCCCGCCGGTGACGAAGCGCAACTCAGCAGCATCAGCCCGTATCTTGCGCCGATTTGTCCATTTCCCTCCCAAACAGCTTTGATATACTGGAATTGGTCTGTTAATTGCTGTTCAAGATGCCGGTATGTCCAAACCAAACACCCAAACTTCACAAATACCTATACAAAACACACTCCACCATCTCCTATTGCATCACCGCATCTCACGATATCAACCAAGCTAACAACACCTCTCTAGGCATACAACTCCGTTTTCAACAATGATCCCAACATCCCCCGCATAATCGGCAACTTCCCTCTCCTCCCTCTCCGTACCAAGACCAGAGGCCCTGCCTACACCCTGCCTAACCCCTCGCCGCCTCTGCCGGCCAACGAGTCTCCCGACCCCGACAGCGAGAGCTACGATATCCTCGACGAGGTCCTCGCCCTCTTCCGCGCCAACACATTCTTCCGCAACTTTGAGATTCAAGGCCCTGCCGACCGTCTGCTCGTGTATGGAATCTGGTTTGTCAGCGATTGTCTGACAAAGATCCGACCCCAGGCTTCTCTGCGTGATGCCCAGAAGGATGTTTTGAACTTGGCGCTTGACCTCAACTTTGCTATTCCTGGAGACCCTGCATGGCCTCTCAACCAGGTATGTTTTTAACAAACTCAAACAATGACAAATTGGCTGGTTTGCTAATGTTTGAGTGTAGATGTACGAGCCCCCTAGGGACAGACAAGAAGCGGAGCAGCTCAAGCAATATATGTCGCAGGTTCGACAGGAGCTTGCTTCCCGATTACTCGCTAGGGTATACGATGAGGATGAGACTAAGCCTAGCAAGTGGTGGTTGAGCTTTACCAAGAGAAAGTTCATGGGCAAGTCTCTGTAGAGTATTGGCAAGGGGGAAGAGAAGGCATTTTAGAAGACTATCACCAAATCGAGGAGCTGGCGTCATACAAAATACATTTTCAGTGCTTACTTGACCTATTGCTGTCCGCTTCTCAGTCCTTGGAGAGTCGGAACACTTGAGATTTCCTAATCAAGCGACAACATGAATCGCCCACACAGGCCTGTCAAACTTACCACATAGTCACCATCTCATCATATCTTATCACAACTTATCATAACTTACTACAAGTTGCCATAGAATTAGCTGAGTGTTTTATGCCTTGAGATTGGAGGCCTTTGCTATTTGGCACTGCTCCTTTGCTGTGCCATTGGCAATCAGGAGCATCATGCTTGTATGGGTCTGTTTGCCAACATCAATGCCATCGTCCGGTTTCCATTGATAACACATGTGATTTTTTAGGCAACTTATTTACCTCTAGCCTAGATTCAACAATCAATTGTCGAATGATCTCACATTGGGTAAATAGAAAGCAATCAAAGCCTTCATTCTGACTATAAATTCTCCCATATCCCCCGACCAGAGACAGAATTTCCTTCACAACATAACATTGGACCTTATATTATATACATATAAATATTTACTCTGGCATCTCTACACCACTTTCTTCTCTCACATAGAGATTCGGGACAGAGGAGTATGACACCTTTCG
>JAAOAN010000855.1:0-72707 GCA_013396205.1 Fusarium mundagurra
ATTGATGGCGTTTGTGCGACAATGTCTCGTAAACGGTTACGGTCTTCACGGTAGAAGTCCCGCTGTTGAATCAACTCCTCGATCCGTATCTCCATGAGACGCCTTTCATCCCGAAGCTCTTGTAGTTGTTTTGAGTTTTCCTCCTGCATGATCTTCTTCTTCCTCCTGTGCCTTGTCGAAGCCACTGCATTTCTCTGTCTCTTCTCGTCTGCTTTCTTGGACGCTTGCGAAAAGTCCATATGTACAGGGATAGGTGCCTCGCTTCCTGGAAGTGCCAACTTGGCTTGCTGTCCCTCGACGCCAAAGAGGGACCCTCCCATCCCATGTCTCCGCAGTGTTTCCGACCATGGCGAGGCGGACTCGCTTGGGGGCCCCGGACTCGGGAAGGGTCGACCAGCCTGCATGTTAGGAGAATATGAAGTTTGAGAATGTCCTAGAGGCGGTTGCGTGCGACCCGGCGCATGGCTGGAGGGGAAAGTAGAGAGAGGAGCTTGTGTCCCAGGAGAGGCGAGCGGCTGTGAATGCATCCTACCCTGATCCGACATTGCTGAGGGAGGACCAGTGGGCGCTCCCGTCAGAGGATATAGATGGGGATATTGAGTTCTGGTGTCTTCCGGCGTTATGTCCTCGAACGGTCGCTTGGCTGATGAAAAGCCATGTAAAGACTGCCGCCCATCAGATTCACGAGATGGCACATGACTAACACTTATGGCTCGGGGATGCTGTGTCGGGCTCGCCCTTGGTCTTGCACTATTCACGGCAGGAAATGGGAAAGCTGTTGGGGAATTGCGTCCTGACGAAGGTCCTCCGATAGGTGTCAGCGGCCCTAAGGGCGTACCTGGAAGAGAAATTGATGCAGCCTGGGCTGGCGGGAAGGCTCGTGCGCCAGCAAAAGACCCAGAGATTGAGCCAACTGCCTGGCCTGGTGTCACGGATTCAGAAGGACGAGCTGCTGGAGGAATATGACCATTACCCCCTGAAGCCAGTAGTCGTGGCTCCATAGGGTTGAGTATGTTATGGACACCAAGGGTCTTTTGGGGAACCTGCTGTAATCTTTCCTCGCCATTTGTATAAGGAATGTTGCTCACATCTTGGCGCAGATCGCGGTCACTGAGCTGTCTGTGTCGAACTGAGGAAGGCGAGACTTGGTCATCTCCCAAGGGGGACCTCGAAGAACGACGTGACGCATGTTGAGATGCTGGTCCAGTATGCGACATTGAGACTAGACCGCCTGTGCACACCTGGCCACGAGGGCCGGCACATTGACCCTCCCCGAGCCTGTCTAAAGAGGATAGTTTATTGTCCTGGCTGGCAGCCTGTTTCGATAGAGTAAAGTCTCTGGAAGGCCAGGTTGGTGTCGATGGTGTCCGAGGAGAGTTAGGCGATGCGCCGGTCGAATCTGTTGCGGCAGATCCGGGTCTGCTCTGAGATGTTTGTGCCTGCGACCACAGGCTTGTCGATTGAATCGCCAGATTGGATGGTTTGTTGATGCGGACGGGATGGGAAGATAACCCAAACAGTCCTCTCTTGAAGCAATACTAAGGCAGACTCTTCAGATCTTCAGAGGGGGAGCAAGCAAGTCGTAACGCTATAAGAGTTCTGATAATTCTCTTATAACCAACACTCTTGCGCAAGCCGAGTTAAACAGGGGATTGGTACTGAAGAATAGAAAGCCAATACGTCACCCGGGATGAAATCAGCAACAAGTCCTGACCATGAACCGCACAACGCGATGTCTGAACTTTTGCTTGATTCAAGGGAAGACAACTTAGCACACTCGCAAATAGGTTGCAGGTGAAGATGAACCACGCAAGTGTGCTTGCCGAAGCCAGTACTGGGGGCAGGGATATATCTCAAATGTACAGGCCTGCCAGCAAATCATACACCTCAAAGACAACTTCCCGTTCTGAATGGCCGATGCTGTGTGGCTATGGATGGAGCCAAGGTCTCAAGCAATCCTCTCGCCTTGCAATTCCAATTATTGGCTCTGCTGTACTGTACTTTGTCGCCCACGTCACCTCTTCTGGAGAGGATCTTACAGCCGCTTGAGATGAAATGCGAAGAAATTGGACAGATGCAGAAGGTAGTTTCGTGGCTTAAACAACGAAGAACAAGCCTTGCCGGTGGATGGGAAGACTGTTAGTGAGCTGTATAGCCTGGTATCGTAAGGCCGTAAGAAAAGAAAAAGGAAAAAGAGTAATGAAGATGAAGGAAGAACAGAGCAGTGTCAGGCACAGGGAAGTTCTAGTGATGTAAGATGTCTGTTCGGCGCCAGCACGAGAAAACATCTAGGTACGAGAAGGGAGTCTGTCCTAGGATGGGGCTATTGTAATCCAGGGCCACACTGTGTGGTATTCTTTTATTTGCTCTGGTACGAACCATGTAAGCCTTGAGCTGGTCCTGGGACGGCGACAAGCCCTTATCAAGCCCCAAAACTGGCCCGGGCATCCAAAGTAGAAGTCCCGCAATGACCACGGTCAACACATTAGCGAAAGAAGCCGTGCTTAGCTTTTGAGACTAAGCTGGGGTTCAGAGCTAGGGCCCAACTGTGACCAAGCTCTCATGAGATGAAATGGTGCTAATGCCGGGGGAGCGTTTTGACCAGGGGGGTTCATGAAGACTACAAAAGAGTAGTGTGTACGTACCAAGACTCCGCGACATCAGGTCCTCAGCAAGGCTTAGGAGACTGGGGGGTCCCTAAAGACGGGGAGCTGCCGGTAGCTTTGCCGTCATGTCAATGTTTTTTTTTTTTTTTCAATCCTTCGTTCTCTCTGCCACGGTAGTCGGTGTAGTAGTCTACAAGCGAATTGAGCTCAATTCAAGCTTTCTCGGATCTTAATATCTGCGACTGATGAGATATGAAAGGTTGCGGATGTATCAATAAATGTTCAAATCTCTACTGCAGGGCTCAATGGTTGCAGAACCATACGAGGCCACCAAGGCTGGGAAAATAGGCAGGCCTCAGTTGAAAAATTCTGTATGCTTCGCATCATCCCAAAGCAAAGGCAGCTAACTAAACTGAACTCGCTGGACACCGCCATCAGTCTACGGATAGTTAGCTTGGAAACTGGCTGGCGGGCTAGCAACCCAAGCATCCGGAGACCAAGGGAAGCTAGAGCGGTCAACGGGAATGCCATGTGTACGTATCCGCAATATGTGCGGTAGCCATGGGCACGGTTGTGGTTGTGATGTTCCGATCAGAGCACTGCATCGATCCCGTGCAAGATCAACTGCGGCCCGTCTATATCCAAGCCCAAGCGCCATCAGCACCTTCTATACGTATCTTGTCTCTCAGATTCCGATGAACATAGATGTATATGCCAGGAGACATAGCAGACATGAAGTGAGTGACAGGATGGCAAGGTCCCATTGTCAGTCCTGGTGGGCGACTAGCCAATGCACGAAGTGGACCATGGATCTTCTGTAAGTCAGTCTGAGGACGAGATTCTTGGCCAAGATAAAGTCGTAGTACATAGACGCGGTAGCAGTAACGCGTCTTGTGTAAACCCAAAAAGCAACGCTGGGCATGAGGTTGCAAAGCAGGCGAGAAAAGAGACGACAAGGGCGAGCCCACTTGTACAGATACCGCTATGTTAGCCAAGATACAGTGTACATACTTGCAGTACAGTACGGGAATACCCAGGCCCGCATGGAAGAGCTGAGCATCAGATGGGACAAAGAAACAAAAGATCGTCGTTGCGCCCCGTGTCCGTGGTTTTGGGTGGTGCGGACCTTAGTCTAACTGACCCTGGCTAGTCGTTGCAAGGTCTTGGTTCCTTGAGCGGTTGATTGCGTTCTAATTAACTGGTGTTACATTAGTCGATATGTTTTCCTTTTTTTTTCCTTCTCATGACCCAAAGCCAAAGTGCGCCAAAGTTCAAACTGTAGTTATACACGGAGTTCGAACTGATGTGGGCAAGCTTTGCAGGCCTCGAATGGGATGCGGATGTTGCAAGCTCGCATATAGAGTAGATCATTGTCGTTCATGATGACATGGCATTGCATATGGGGTCGCCCACCAAAAACCCAAACCGGAATAACAGAGAGCCATGAATCCGCACAAGACAGCAGTCACTTGCATTGTCTTGCTTGCCCTGAGATGTGTGACTGAGACATAAAAGAGACGTTGGAAGCCAAGGTAGGGCAGGGCTGCAGATGGAGGCAGAGGCCGTATACAGTAAGTATTCTTAGAGACACCCCTTGAGGTGAAAGAAGAGAAGTCGACTCCAGTTGGATAATTTGCCGTTCCATGCTGATGATGACGATGGTGTCAAAAGCGAAAATGCCTTCGAAGGCATCATCTGCCGAAGAATCAATCAACGAAAACTGATATGAGATAGAGATTCCATCGGCAGGAAGTAAATCGTCAATCATTTGAGCTTGGTCGATGGAAGGAGGGAACCCGTTACGGTACAGAGTAGGCAGCTCGTCTATAGGCGCCGCTGTCTACTAAATTGGCAGTCACGCAAGAGCTGTCGTTACCTTGTGTAGGTAGTACAGGCATCAATGAAATGAGAAGAGCAGGTACATTCGTGCCGTAATTAGCAATCCCCCTCAACATCACACTCTTCAATATCTACTTGCCTACGTACTCCATGCACTCAATCATGGAAAACACTTTCCGAACATCTCAATCATTATCCCCAGCAAACGTCGATTTCAACTTCAACTCTTCTAACTCAAACTTGCACGCGTCTCACGCCACGACATGCCATGTCATGCACCAATTCTTGCGCGCGGAAAGACGGAAACCCCCTGGACTCTTGTGACTGTCCATTTCTACGATAAACACTCCAACACCGTGTTGTTGGCATCGCCAAGCCTGATTCCAATGCGCATTTCACGTCTTCACAGATAAAAACTCGTCTACGGTCCTTTTCCTCTCCTGGACCTCATTTATAGGATGCCTCGAAGACTGCGCTCATAATGCCATGAGGTCTTTCACTCTCTTGCTCCTCATGGCAGAGGCCATGCGAACTTCTTGATATTTGTTGACCGTTCGGTGCTCACGATATTCTTCCCCCAAAACCCCTGGAGCGTTGATATACGGTACATTGGCCGAGGGGTGGGTGTGGGTGCAACGAGGGGGCCTTGACGCACTGACATTGCGCACGACGACAGCATTCTTAACGGGTCATGGTGAATTGCATAGCCAGGGGACTCTACCGGGGAAGGGGTCCTGGTCCAGAGCTGCAAGGCCCGCCAGCGTGCAGATGCAACCATCCATGACAGTTGTCTCTAATGGAAAGGACCAATCTAGCCAATGTGCGTTGAGTGGATGTCGGAGCTCTTACTGGCACAGGCGCGCGTACCGGGGCAATGGTTGGAGTCTAGCAAGCTTCTACGATCAGACGCGATATTACGTACCTATCGACAATGTCACGCGCAGGACGGGCGGATTAGATCGTGCCGCAGTGAAGAATGCTAGGTCATCATTACAAGTCACCGCAGGCTTAAGCCAGACTCTTTCAGCGCTGCCGCGGCAAAACAAGCCTGTGGACCATCAGACAATTCAACATGCCTAGTTATCCCCTCGCCTACAAGCACAAGACCACCAAATGATGCACTAGCGTGCACAACTCACTCCAACATCCATTGACCAGTCATGAAAATGGACAAAAAGCAAACAACCAGAGATATTGACATGGCTGGCTTTACCTAGCTAATCTTAGACTGGCTCCCTCGCACAGATGCGTGCGGCCCAGGGGTGGTGTGACGTCGCTGTGATTGTGCCCATGGTGATTTATTTCAGACTCCCTAGGAAATGAATCCGCCTCGAAAGCGAAATGAGGTGGGCTAGACGTCAATAATGTTGGACGACAGTTGACTTGAAACGCTATCACATCAAGCAGCAAAATTCTGCTCAGCGGCACGTTGCGGCGTTGAGAGGCACGGGACGGGGCGTGTTTAGTGTTTGGCATCGTGTGAATGCCGTCGGGCCAAGCGCCCTGGCCAAAACCGAAGTCTCTGGCTCAAGTCTTGCTACATCAGCTTGATCCTTCAGCCTGACTACTGAAAAGTGCTTATGCCAACCATTCCGGCATGACTTCTGTTTTCATTCATTTTCATGGTCATAGATACGTACCACACGACGTCGTGGCACTACAACAATTTCAAATTCGATTATTGTGTCCATCATGGTGAGGTGAGACATCATTGAAGGAATAGGTAGCCGAAAGCCTTGAATATCAACAAGACGCAATAATCAAAAGGTTTATGAGGTGGCGGTCTCATCAGTGCGGGGTTAGGATTCTTTGTGAAATCCTATCACTTCCTCCGATTGTTGTGTAATTATACACAGATTCAGATGAAGTTCGACATTCAGACTACAGACATCTGCGTGGCTGTCACCGTCAAGATCAAACTGCAGGACTCACCCAAGTAGTGACTTGGCTACTTGGCCAGCAGAGCCCACAAGGACGACTCAAGCTGCGAGGCTGAAGAGAAGGCATGAAACAAGTCAAGTGTGTCGCCAGGATCAGGATCAGCCCCCATCCCTTGATGCTTATGGGCTTCTACAATCAGCCCGAAACGCATGTTTGTCAATTGCTATGTCAGACGTCCCATGTTAATGCCCTCCCATTCTTACACCGGCCCGTCCCTAGTAATTACTTTAGTTGTCTTTGGTTCGGTTCTTTGCGCGTATGATGGCCTCCGCCCATCTCAAAAGCTAAAGATGATATCCCAGGTTTATTTCATGAAGTCGCCGCCATTTACTTTGCGCTCCCCATCCCTGCCTCGGAGCGATGACCAACCTTTTTGTCCTTTCGAGCTATCACCTCGTTAAAGTCCGACGACATCATAACCCATGCTGAGACGCTGCAGACGTGGCCTTATTCCCCGAAACTCTATACCGCTTCGCGCTTGTGCTGAGAAGGAGGGCAGAGGGTGCAGAGGCGAGAGGAGATCAATGTTCTGGCCCTTCAGCCTCGACAGCTATCCCCGGCCTAGCAGCGGCGATCGTGGGCCCACGACGCCTCCCGTGACCACGAGCGGTCAGGGAAAGCAGCCAGGGGTCAAAGAGCCAGGCAAAACGTTTCTAGCTAATCAACGAACATCTGTACACAGCTATGGCATGCATTTGCATCTGCAGCTAATTTGCCCTGCCCTGTCGTGCGTTGCGTCTTGTCGTGGCCCAGGATGTGCTGGCAGCGTGGTATTTCTTGGAGTTTACCCACACGACCCTAACAACTGAAGGCCAAGCAGGTCGAGGTGTCATAGCCGAGGCCAAATAGTTCACAGTAAGTTGTATAGCTTGGGCCTGGTTCATGCAGAAGCCCACTCTTGCATCTACGACATGCAGCAGCACAGCATCGATGCACCACTAACCAACGACTGCACACACACACTGCATAGCTAGTGAATGGGGGGAACAGAGTTGGTAGGCATCTGTCAGCCAACGGTGCCGCGTCCGCTTCACTCCTTTTTACTGCTGCAGCATCTTTGCTGCTTCAAAGCATGGCGGTGTGAGTGTGTGTCTCGCTTGCATACATTTGACCGGCCGACAGAGGCGTGAGAACTGCGGGTTGAGCTGTACTTGATGCGTTGTCCTTTTGACGTTCCAGTTTGCTCGCCATGAGGGTGGTGTTGCTGCCCGATGACGACCTGATGGTTCCGCGACCGGAGGGAAGATCTGACAAGCCTTTGAAAGCGTCCTTGGGTTTCAAACTCACGATGCTTCGCGAATGTATGTTTTCTGTTCGAATCGGGTGAACTGGACCACGTCAGTACGTTGTTGGCGTGCATATGTTAGGATGCGAGGAGGTTTTCAACTGGAGTAGAAAACTTTCATTGATCATGCTCGTTTACGGTCCTAACCAAGCTACCTATGCTGGTGAGAGGAGTCATTCATCGAATTAGAATGCAAAGGAGTTTCGGTATTCGTCCTGGGAAAAGTTGGAGTATAACTATGTTGCAGTATTGAAGAGCGTGCGTGGGGGCTGGCCATAACGATCTTGATCATGCCTCACGTGCAACAACTCGAAGACGAACAACATCAGAGATCCAGAGCCCACAGTAAAGATGAGACTTGCTGGACGAAGGCTTGAGTCTAAGAAAAAGTGAACAGTCGATGCGGTGGTTGGTTTCGCTACCATACTGAGTAATTATCGTTGTTCTGTCCAGCGATGAGCGCGGCAATTTAAACAAGCTGCCGCACTCGAGAATCCGCGTCTAGTACCTACAACTACCTACCTATGTATGCATTCTGCGGCCGCCTTTGAGACCCGACACACACAGCCACAAGCGTGCACCACGATTGTGCACAATTTAATCGAGTTCTGCTGCCCAATTACGTTTCTTGCGCGACACCATACGTCCCGACAGTCTGGTTCGCGGCTTTCACCAAGCAAGATCGACTGTTACAGCGTGTTGGTCAGACAACGCCACAACAAGCCAACATTTTGGTTGGACCACTTGTGCGGCCGAGTCCATATTCGTTTACATAATGTTCATCTCAGTGACATACAGGCACTATGGCCCTTCCAGAGACTGAAAAGTGGAAATCCACTGCAGCAAGAACCAAGAACCATACTTTGCGAGATATAAATCGATGCAGGCCGTCTGAATATGGCAATTTCAAGGAAATACATAAGACCGGATCTGAGGCCCGGCGGGCCCGGAGTTGGTTTCGGAGCACACTCAACGACATCCGTACCGAACCAGATGAGGGCTTTCATTGGATTTATCCGTAATCAAAGCGTCAAGATAATCTGTCTTCACTTTTTTGCTTCACTTTCAATTTGTTTCCTCCCTCTCCTACCAGTAAATTCGATACGCTCGCATACGCTTTATTGCCCTCTACAGAGTATATCTAAACACATTACGAGAGCTCCCCACTCTCAACTTCGCTTGCTCTGGCCCGCTCGATTTCCCCTCATACATCATAGAGCATCATCCTGACCTCAACCCGCCCACTATTGGCCATTACTGATTGGTATGAAGCCTTATTTTCAAGTGAATCCGCAATAAAAACTAACAGGATACCAGACCCGTACAGAGCCTGTTGACAATGAGTGCCAATATCGAGCAATGGACGGTTGAGAAGCCTTGGCTTGAGACACACTGTCTTCTGGGTGAAGGACCTTTCTATGAGGAAACAACGGGCAATCTGCGCTTTGTGGATATCCGCAATAAGAGGCTACATTATGTGAAGGTGGCAGAAGGCCCTTCGTCTCTTAAAACCATCCAACTAGACGTATGCCCTACTGTCACAGCAAACATTGCTGGGGTTGATCCCCAGGAACGCATCGCCGTTGGTGTTAAGTATGGACTGGCTATTCTCGACGTTAAGAAGGAAACATACGAAATTATTCAGCCTTTCGAAGAACCCGCTAATGAGCGTGTGCGAAGTAACGACGGCAGCGTGGATCCTCTTGGTCGATTTTGGCTGGGTACAATGACTGACTTTGGTCTCGGTCCCTTTAAGCCCGAAGGTACTCTACCCTGCCCAAAGCAAAACGATGCACCAACATCAGGACCCTGCCCACTTGCTCTAGGTTGCATCTCTTGTTCATCAAGTCTGACATATTGGATCTAGGAGCGGTCTATCTAATGGACGCCAAGTCACGAGAGGTCAAGCTACCTAACATGACAATTCCCAACACGCCAGGCTGGTCTCCTGATGGAAAGACACTATATGTTACACACTCAAATACCAGAGAGATTTATGCCTTTGACTTTGATACCGAGTCTGGTGAAATTTCTAACAAGCGCGTTTTCTACAACCATGATGGTTCAGGCGAGCCCGACGGGTTCCGTGTAGATGTAGACGGGTTCATTTGGCAAGCTGTATATGGAGAGGGTCGTGTCATTAGAATCGACCCCAGCACAGCCAAGATTGTTGGAGTGGTCAAAGTGCCGACCAAGAACACCACTTGCGTGCACTTCGTCGGTACTGAGCTTGTCATAACAACTGCCGAGGACGACGAGGGCGAGGGATCAAGCCGCGAGAACGGTGGTCATGTGTTCAAGGTGGACGTCGGAATCCGGGGATTGAGGCTCAACGATTTCAAGCTATAGAACTCGATCTTGACAGCGACAAGTGCTGACGGGCATCGAGTCGTTTGTTACAGCTCATTCCCGACTATAGACGCAGAGACAGAGCAACGAGAGCACAGACCTTGGCAACGCCTGACACTAAAAGTCCCTGAGGCTTTGACAATCATACGTACCCCATTCAAGTTGATTATCTGCTAGCGCCCGGATCTTCCTCTCATGGACATGTTCTATCCTCGCTTCTGTTTTTCTATCGTTGTGGTTCAAGCTCTGGACCTACTCGGAACTTGGAACCCGCACCCGGACGGACCATGACCCTGGCGCTTGGGCCGTTCCATGATATCCGTATTTCTGGGCAAGCAACCTTGTTTGCTTGCTCGCTGGGATGGATGCTACACAGTGCTTATGAACCGTGGCTCTCGCCAATGTTTGCCTACATATGATCCATGGAGCACATCCGAGAGTCTTGTGATGTTTGCGAACCCAACATTATTTTCTCTTGCTCTCTCTTTCTGACTATTGAACGCCGCACGATAAATGGAGTACCTACCGTGAGACACGGAGCTGCTTAGCTCTCTCAACTGCCGGATCCAAGGTCCACTAACTCCCACAAGTGTATTGTTTACCGAGTAACACTTCCTGGGCATGACTCGTGTGTAGTTCTCCCTTACACCGCTGTCACCCTCAACGCCTTGACCGCTTTCACTCACATTGTGAAGCTCTGCGTGGTCGGAACTTTTTTTTTTTTCATGTCTGTTGCGTTGTTACGTGCATAAGAGAAGTATATGTGATGGCTAGGTGTATAGCAAACATGGGACCCCCTGGTAAAGGACGCAGATGCAGTTTGGAATTCGATGCTGGCATCTGTGCCTTTGACGGCTGCATATGTACTACAAGTTCTCCTGCACATAGCGAGCACCCATTGCATGAGGTTGGGTTTTTCGCTAACAGCACGCAAGGAAAGACAATGAAGGGGTTTCACCGACAACTCAGCTCCTGTCTCTCTTCCTTTCTCTCACCGCTTCAAATAAAGTATTCACTCATGACGGCTGGAATTGATGAGAAAATGCAATGTGAGAGAACGCACACACACTTGGTCCCCCGCAGACGCCCTCCGTCTTGCTATAATGGTTCGTTTCGCTCGCACATGACGAAATCCGCTTCATCCCTACTCCCAAGTGAGATCATACTGCTTGCTTGACATCTCGTGTATGCCCCTAGTTGGTCAAATAGGTAACATCCTATCTCCAAACATGCTCGCCAAAACGCAGCACAGGTCGATCCTGTTCTAGGTTACACCCTGCTCTCGCCTCACTCACAACACAGCAGTCTCCGTTACATAGGGGTCTATCACGTCAAAAACCAAAAGGTCGATTTGCCCTGGTTTCATCACCCCAGCCCTACCTATGCATACAAAACAAGTAAAAAAAAAAAGTCAAAAGAACACCAGCACCCCCTTGTCACCGCTTCTCAGAACCTAGAGGAGTTTTGCTCCGGGCCACCCCCTGGCACATCCTCTCAGCATCAGAACCTGGCAAACCGGGGAATAGGGGATGCTGCAGTAGGGCCCGGGGCTTATGTAGACCGGGAAGCCGTGGAATCGTCCCTGTTGGCTGACTGCTACTGACAGCTAGAGTTTCGCTACGGTTGCTGACGTTGGACTGTAACGGCGTTGAGGTTGAAAGATGGAGCAGAAGGATGTTGTTATCCGCCGATAGCGTCCTTGACTTGGTGTCAGTGCGCTGTCATGGCTTTTGACATACGAACGAACTGCTCTCATGTGCTCGGGTCACGATGTGATTGTGAAAAAGCCTCAAGGCCAATGGAGACCAATGATTCCAAGTTTGTAGGTCAATGTGTATCAATACTGAAGTTAATAACAAATAAACTATCAAAAAAAGCAATACTTTCTCCGTCCGATCCGGTCTGGTCTATCCTGACCATTCTAGCCTTCCTACGCTTGCAAACATCTGCTCTATCGCGGCCTCATGTGTTCCTGTAAACCATCTTTCAAGTCTGTATTGATCACCAAGTCATCCTTGCCTCTAAGATGCATCACTACTGTGAGGCCCTCAATGTCAACATCGCCATTGGGGTGGGAACACACGCCCTGGGCTTGTTTCGCTGGCGACGGGCGACCTGATTCGAGCCCAAGTTCGTCAACTTGGCTCTTGAGGTCCATGTAGCGTGCTCGCTAAGCACACATGTGGTTGTAAGGCATCACAGGTCTAGGGTCATAGATCAATGTTGACATTTCAGAGTCGTTGCGAGATCGATCCTCTGTTATGCTCGGGAGTCTCGTACTCTTTGGCTCTTCTGCTGCTATCTCTTGTGGCTGTGGACTCTTGGCCAACAATTCCTCGACGCTCTTGCGAGCCAGGGAATGCTCAATGTCTGTTACCTTGAGTCGAGGCATGGGTGACTCAAAGGCAGCACTCAATTCATTCTCAGTCTTGTTATGTGACTCATCTTCCACAAAGATCTGAAAACCACCCTCTGTTTGCTTAGGTGATGATGACTGAGTAGGATTGCAGTTGAAGCAACTATCCTTCCTGTCTTTTTCAGGTAGTGGCGTACGACTATTTACACTGCTGAGTTCACGCCTCCAGTTCTCGACATGGGAAGGGGTTAGTTGCTGACTTCGTGGCTGTTCTGAAGACCTATCAACATTTCTTAACTGCGTCCTCTATGACGAGATACCGGTAGCCTCGGCTTTCGGTCTTTCAGTGTCGTTGTTGATACGTGGAGCTGGTTTAGGCATCATTTTACCCTCAAGAACGGGCTCATCAAGTTTGCCAATCCTTTTCTTGGAGTTGAGATCAGCATCATGTTCTTTTTCTGACAAGGACTTGTTTTGAGCTTGTGACACAATCCTTTCATTTGCCTCTGATGAGGTGTTGAGGCCTTTCTTCGGTCCTTTGGACTGAGAGACAGGCTTTTCACTAGCTGTTTGTAAGTTCAGTGTTCTCGTGTGGTCTCTCGGCGCGTCATGGGTCTTGTTATTGTTGATAGGATGCTTTATCCAATGGGCATCCTTAGGTTGGGTATCGTCATGGGGTTCATGAGACTTTGGGCTCGGATGCCGATCCCCCTTGTGATAATCGGTAAGATTAGGTGGCTGTGGCTCAATCTCGTCAGGCACTGCCGGTTCTTTGTTCAGATTGTGTTCGATAGTGTCTTTTGCCACTGTGACAGTCTCGTCTCTACTCAAGGAGTGATCAATGCCAGGTTGACTCTGTGCCCTCAACCTGTAGCCGTCCGCCCGCATGCGCCCGTCTTGCCCGTTCGTGAGTTTCTCATCTGTAGAAGACTCGAGAGTCTGCACACCAACTGATAAATGCTCCATGATATGCTGTGAGTGATGGAGATCTTGTCCATGATGATAGAGTTGGTCAATTTTCATCTGTAACTTGCTTCGGGATGGTGAGTCTCTCAGTGACTGTGTGTGCTTCTTCTCTTCAGGGTTTTGTTCCTCTGTATCAATCATATCCAAATCGTTGCCTTCAACCACTTGTGCTCCTAGACTACGCCGGGTCGTACAACCAATGCTATGCCGCGTTGGATGGTGACCATCGTGCGTAGCTCGACAACCAGGGTCGGAGCATTGCTCCTCTATGTGAGAAACGCGGGGCGAGCTGGACTTGAGACGATTAGGTACACAGTCTGAGGGCCTAGGTTTACGTTCCACTTGCACTGATCTCGTCGTGATTTCAGGTTCTGGGGCTTCTTTCTTCATTCCCCTGTCTGCCACAAAAAAAGGGTTGTTCTTCACTGAGCTAGAGATCTCTGTTGGTGCCGCAATCGTCTTCTTCCGAGTGGGCTTCAAGGTGTTGTGATCAGTCTTCGGTCTTTGGCGAGATTGCGTCTTGGTTCTAAAGGATGTCCTTGGTGTATCTGGCTCTGATGCGAACCTTGAGAGCTTACGACGATGAGCAGTATCAACTGTAGTACGTGAGACATGACTGTGTTCGCTTTCGGGGTGTTCACTTTGTGTTGGTAGCTCAGGTATCTTGCCTATGGAAGAGTGTTCTTGATACTGTACTGAACTATTGAGAACCCTGTGGCCAAGGGGTTGTCCAGGGGTCTCTCCCGTACACTTCATACAAGAATCGTGGCCGCAGTGCGAGCAATACCGTTCGAAAGCGAGAGGGTTACCGCACGAGTGACAGATCTGCGAGAACATCGATTTCGTTTGTTTGATTTGATCTGGCGTGCCTGCGTCGCCATCCGAGAACCAATCCGAGGGTCTAGAGATTCCGTACTGCTCAAGGATGTCCATCGCATCTTGGCATTTCTCTGTGGAGCTTGCAGTACGAGACCGGTTTGTCGAGTCAAGATATGAGGACATGAAAGATTCTGAAGGGAGCATGTCTGTACTAGCTGAGTATCGAAGAGCCTGGCTCGGTCGATTTGAGATAGTTCGTCCATAGCTCGTCCTAGGCCGGGAGCCAGCAACGCTTGGTTTCGTTGATCCATTTCTTCCCCTGGAGCCCCTGACAGCACTGAACCTTGGATTATCTTTCTGCGATAGAGTTGAGGATATCTGTCTCGGAAGTGTATCTCTCGATGTGCGACTCTTGTTCCCACTGGCCACTCCTGGTCCCTAACCGATCGTAGTGCCTCTGCTCGGTCGCTTAGAAGTGTCAGAAGGTCGCCCACTCGCGGTTTGCGATTCGGTAAGTGTCTGGAGCTGGCGAACACGATCACCGACGACTCCCGGAGGGATCATAACGAGTTGTCGAGTTTAGGGATGGAATGCTATTCAAGATATTGGCTAATCGTATCAGAAGCCATGCGACACTGCTACGAAGCAGGAAGACGGCGACCGACGATAGCCCAGAAGTTCGAGTATTCGATATAGATTATCAGTATCAATATGCGAGGTGCGGAAAGGGGTGACATGTTGTAGGTAGGAGTCACAAATCAGGATTGTGAGGTGAATGGCAGGGAGAGAAAAGTCCATCCTACCTCACAACTGCAGGTGTGGAAGTTATGGAATGCCTTACAGCGCTGGGTCAACTAATTGAGTAAGTATTGCATTCAATGCCTATCAACGCCACTGAAAGATAGAGGGTCGATGAGGAAGGAGTCACTGAACAGAGGAACAAAGGCCCATGTAATTTAGGAGGAGCACAACCAGAACTGGTATCAATTGTCACAGCTTTTCGTGCTAAATATGGGTAGAATATTGATGTACAAGGGCCTCCGTCACAACAAACTCGCTGTACACTTATTTCACGTGCGCAGACAGGGTCTCGAGAACCTGTTTCCTCGTCAGTAAACTGAATTGCAAGTGCATGTCGTCTGAAACCCACCTCCAGCTCGATCTTGGCCTCAGCAATATCCTGCTCGCTTCCACTACCGTTGGCAACCTTCTGGGCCTCAGCGATCTGGGCTCGGATGGCCTCGGCGCTGAAGTCCTCAAGGGGGTATCCCTCGACAGCGTTGATGCTGAGGACGGAGTTGGGCTGAACGGTAGCGAATCCACCAGAGACTAAGACAAAAATTCCATCAGCGATTTGTCGACCTCGGGCAATTTGATCTTGGATCTGGATCTGTAGCTTATGACGTACGGAAGAACTGCTTGGAGCCAGCGGACTCCTCGACAACCTCAACCAGACCAGGCTTCAGCTGCTCAATGGAAGGAACGTGGTTGGCGAGGACACCCATCTCTCCAGACTCGGCGGGGATGTTGACCTGGACAACATCCTGGGACTTGTAGATAGACTGCGGTGCGGCAATTAGCTCCCATGCATCAATCAATTGGCGACGGTGCCATCATCCTAAGGGTCCAATTGCAATCGTATTCGTCGATCCGGGTATCGCGCGGGCGGTGTCATACCTGGTGAGGGAGGGCAAGGCTCAGCTTGATCTGCGATAACGGTCAGTCGGGCTCGGTACGCAAAACCCAGTCGTAGCCGGGGCACGGGGTTTGCTGAATCTTGCCTTGTCGGGGACGGCCTCGGCGTAGGTTCTTCGCTGGAGGGGGACTCGGATGGCGGAGGGGCGAGCTCGGAGAGCCGCACGGGCAACGCGGAAGGAGTTCATGATGGGCTGAGCTGGTGTATGAGGTTGTTGCTTGGGTGAGCTCAAATGAGGCCGCTGGCACGAATCTTTGCCGGAGCAGCAATTCGCGATTCGGCTAGCGGGAAAATCCGATCTCCATGATGAACACGTGTTGTATCACATGACACCCCTTGTCCCTACAACCGACCCATTAGAGTCCTTCAACAGAGAACAGTTACACACTCTCTATAAATTTGAAGTGAAACAAAGTTATCTAACTATAATATTTCTTGTCAAATTTACTATCTTGTTGCTTGCTACACTGATATATATTACATAACGTCGATAAAGTGCCAATACTTCAATGGTCCCTAACTAACACCAACGGCTTCAACCAGCCAAAGTCCAACACTAATCGACGAATACCCTTTTCTTAAAAGATTCCAGCCTCTCCTGAATCTTAGTGTACTCCCTCTTGTCCTTATACGCGGAGATTAACTGATCAACATGACTTTCGCTAACATTCCTGGCCTTTGAGAAGCCCAGCAAAATCTTTAACAAAGCCAAATGTCCCTTTTCTGCTACTTTGCAGGCCTCCTGGAGTGGACTATCCGCTGGGCCATCAAAATCTAGCCGTGAACCAAACTCGAGCAACACCTCGATGGGATCTGCATGTTCCAGGATTTCACCGTCGCCTGGGCTAAAAGGGTCCCAGACATGCCGGAACACTCCGGACAGAAACGCCTGACGATTACCATTCGTCTTGCCCTCAAACTCTACATCTCTGATGATAACATGCGCACTCGGGTCTGCTCCCGCTTCAAGGAGCATCTTCATGTTATTGAGGCTGTACTCGCGCGTTGATGCCAACAAGAGTGGAGTACAATCTGAGCCAACAAGAATATCTGGGGATCGTATACCTATGACTTTTTCGATCTTGTCGTCCTCATTGAACCGGGGGTCGAAAACAGGCGAGTCAGTGTAAGTATCGACTTCGATGCCTTTCTCGATGAGCCTGCCGACTAGTTCACACTTTCCATCGTGGCTGTCAGAATGTTTCAAGATGATATGCAGCAGGCTGTTGTTGTACTTGAAACGCTTCGAAACCATGGGATCTGCGCCATGGTCGAGCAGAAACAGAGCGACACTCCAATATCCGCTGCAGAGTGCTTGATGGAAAGCCGTCAACCCAGTCGCAGATTCCTGGTCGAGCGGGACGCCTGCTTGAAGCACGATCTCGATCAGATCGAGGACTGGGTACTCTTTATCGAACCCGCCACAGAGGTAGTGCAGGACAGTCCGGCCGTCGTGATCGACCTCGGTTATCTCAACACCTGGTTGTTCAAGAAGCAAATCCATTATCCTCTTTGCACTTCGCTGATGACTCGATGCTGCCAGATGGAGAGGTGTCTGCCCATTTATAGCTCGAGCTTTGGGGTCAACATCTTGACGTGGAAGTAAGAGCGCAACAACTTCGTAATCTGCTATCAAGCAAGCGTGGTGTAAAGGGGTGAGTCCATCTTGATCGTGGCCTCCCGCGTTGACCTCTTGTCTGGCTAGTAATCGTTTGATGATGTCGAGACTTTCTTCTCTGTATTCAGGTTGTTCATCATCAAAAGTATAACTATCGTCGTCGTCTTCATCGTCGTCGTTATTGTCATCATCGTCCTTGTATATCGGAACCAAACTTGGATGGTACTTTTTATCGCGACTTCTGACAGCCCAGTGTAGAGGAGTATTCCCCGTTGAATCAGGGGATGCTACATCAAGACCGTTTTGCTCTAAGAGGATATTCACGATCTCTAGTTCCCCACGCGCGGCAGCAATGTGGAGGGCACTGGAGTTTCCTGCATCAGTCATACGAGCATTGACTTCTTCGCGTTGGAGGAGCAATTCGACAAGTGGTAAACTTCTCACGCCAACAGCCACCTGTAAGGGGGTGAAGCCGTTCCTGCTAGGTGTACCGGGATTGACTTCTTGACGCTGGAGCAGTAACTTGACAATATCCACTCGTTTGTACTGAATCGCCCAGAATAGAGGAGTTTGACCTTCTGAATCTGACACAGAGGCATCCATGTCAGACCTCTCAAGCAGACGGCTCACAAGCTCAGGCTCGTTCCACTTGAGAGCGTACCGTAATGCATCAGCAGCATGTCTTGACCCGGGCAGCTTAACGAGCAAGTCAATGATTTCCCTATCATTGATATCGTGAAGGTCAACATGATCCAAAGCAGATGTCCCCTGAAATGTCCAATATGCCCCTAACTTCTGGACAAGTATTTTCTCAGCTCCTTCAAAACCACTATGTCGTATGGCCATGTGAAGGGCATAAGGCCTTACGGGCTCAGTATCGCTCCAACAATCGCAGATTCCTCTGGCTGGCACATGGGGATCCACGCCAATCTCAGCGAGGTACTCGACGATATCACGATGCCCATGCTTGATGGCGTAGTGCAAAGGTGTTGCTCTTTCTTCAGGCCTCATCGTCCCAGTACCGCTTAGATTCGCGCCATTCTCATGTGCTTTCTTGAGCATATCTATTCTTCCTTCTCGAGCTGCCCAGCAATAGCTTGCTGCACGAAGTCGAGGGTTGACGATATCATAGAAGTGATGATTTGTCTGGGCCAGAGCCAATTGGGTTTTTGCGAAGATGTTCTCATCAAATGCCTCTTCTATGACGAGGTCTGCAATGTTGTAGATCGCCTCAATCGGGAGGGCTTCCATTGACGCCATGGCGCGATTCGTTCTGTGTGACTGAGCTCAGACTCGAAGGTGTCAATAGTACCAATGATGTACTGTTCAGGTTCTGGTGATCTTGATCATGGTTGTGACTTGATGCTCAAGGGAGTCCAGTTCGTGAGGGGGAGTCTGGCTATAGGTACAAGCTTTAGTTACATGTGGCTTAAGTCTAGGAGAAGTAAAGATATTGGTGTAACCTCTAGTAGATCTAGTACAACAAATAAGTAAGCCATAAACATAAACTCCAGTATAGCTGATCAGGGTTTCTTATATCAAGTGCAATTATAGTGCTTCCTTTTTCAGATGCTGTAACATCCATCATGTATGTGTGATCCATACAGCCAAGTGCCAACTACTGATAGAGAATCAACACTAAGAAGCAACCGATCTTTGAGTGAACAGTCTCTCGCCTATTATGTTCAAGACATCTTTCCATGTCGTGCATCAGTGCAAGCTTGTTCTCTGAGGCATGTTGTATCTCATGGTGAGGGTGCTAAGATGAGATTGTCTAAGACGGCCATGCACACAAGCACCAATACTAAGCATATTCGTGTCGGCGCTTTACTCCAGGCCCTCTTTCCTTGGTGAACTTTATTTATCTCACCATAGCCAAGCAGTTGGCAATAACGACGATATCCGATGCCGCATTTTGACGAAGTTGCTTCAGGCCTTTCCCTCTTGACATTGGTAGTGTTGTGCTTTGAAGAACACACTCAATCTCACAGACACCCAAGTTATGTGAATCAACTAGGGAGTACTTATGGGGACCCTGTAATTGTGTCTGGGATATCTCAATCTCATTCCTTAATCATTGTAGCTCGCTTTGTGAGTATGAAGTTGCTCGAAAACAAAGGCAACGTGAATTCCAATCTTGGGTTCACGTGCGAGACGTCAGTTTTGGTGATATTATATACTGGTACTGAATTCTCAGAGCATGAGCTTTTCTCTGCATATACTCTTTGGTTTCTCTGTAGTAAAAAATACCGAACACCAGATTTCTTTTCATCTGAGATAGGTTTAAGACACTACCGTAGTTATATTTCTTCGCTGTAGTGAAACATATATCATGTCTGTTTTGTTCCCATTCAAGCCCCTAAAATACTTATTCGAACAACATAGTCAGCTGTGTCTGACCCTGCTTGCAACGTGTGCCTTAAACGCTTGAGAATAAGCACAGCTTTCATGTGATACGAATATGGACCCTGAACAACCCAACTGTTCATGAGTCTCACGTAAGACGAAAGAGATCTATCATAAGGGTCTTATGAGATGATCCAATTGACTGTGATCTTAGTCGACGGTGCACATATCATCCAACATCGTGAATGTCCTTTTTTTGTGTGATGTGAAGCATTTGTGACAAACAGGTTACCCTATACCAAAAAATTGTCGCTCAGAGTCTAGCTATTTCGTCCACTGGACAACCCCTCAAATTCCCCTCCGTCCATGACGACAATATGTCGAAACGACCATCAATCCAGATATTTCCGTCTGGAAAGTATAACCGAGCCGGATATGATTCGGAGGAACCGGGTTCTCCCTCTCAAACATCACCACCGAAGCAAAAGTTCAAATAAACAGGAAAAAATCTGGACTCGCTGACTCGGCACTCAAACGCGGACTGGACGATTGCCGATCACCTGAGCTGTCATGACCTCACACGTCGCAGAAACAAGACAAGTCGGCTAGGTAACGTTTATGCTTTCTTGTGCCTGCTTTCATCCAACCCATCAAATGGGCTGGAACACGCCATTCGGACTCCATGGACTTTCGGGCCTTCGAGAGTCCGCTGGCAGTTGGAAAGATCCCCGGGACCTGTGAGGCCCGAGATCGTCCATGTGCGTCTCTGCGAGGTGAGAAGTGAAACTCTCAGAGTTGTCTTTGCCACGGAATACACGTAGCTTTTTGGGCATCGTCGTGACAATAGGAGTGGCTCATGGCGTCACGGATCTTCACTTTTCATCATCAACCTGGCGCAGCATAAACAAGTTCAGCTGTGCTTATCTCATCTTTCTGCGTAATTCCTTCTTGGCAGATACACTTCAGCCCGTATCCTATACCTACAGTACTGTATTGTTACAGCATGTTACTGTACAGTACCTGCAGTGGAATCAACGTTTCTCAAACCCAGCCCCTGCCAAGACACTCTGAGCAGTGAATTGCATCATAGTTTCAGCCATGTTGACAAGGAAATCTCGGAGGAACCAGGGAGACCAAAGTGTGCAAAGCCAAAACTTGAACCTTCGAGCTGGTGCGGGACTCAATAACAGTTACAGAGCTCGAAGAAGAAGGCTGAAAGCTGAAAAAACTGATGAGGTCTCCACTGACGAGACCGTAATTCGCGGTCAGACTGTGGCTGAACCTCATTCTTGGTCAGAAATTACGATTGACTTTCATTAGCATTTTACGAGCTCTGCCTCGACGGTTCGTCGGTGAGTGGAGGAAGCCTTGGGCTTGGGGAGAGGCATCGTAAAGTACTCAAGCCAATTCTCATTAAGACACTAGCGGGCCGAGAACGACGAGGAAAGTCAATAAAAAGAAAAAAAGGTTCAAGCTTGAAGCTGTTGGTCTAGAAAAAGTCTGGACGGGAAGCAAATTTTCAGGAACCCACAACGGCTTCATCCTCGAGCAGGGAGAGAGCAAGGAAGTTTCCGGCGCACAAGTAGTCAATGAATGACCGTTAGACTTTTCAAAAGTAATTTCTGTCTGTCGGTCTGTATTCATCCTCGTCAGCCGCCGTATCGAGAGAGTTGTAGCTGAGGTTGTAAAAGCTCAGGCCCTCTTCGGAGAAAATCAATCTCTTGGCAGAGATCTAGGAGGGCATGTCAAGACAAGTCCCGTCCCTGATCGGCAACTTGACCACAGAAGCAAAGATTCAAACCGGCAACAAGACCGGTACCGTCATCGTCATAGGGGGTGCGCCTTGCATGACGAAGAATGCTTGTTCCTCAATCTGTAGATGTGGCTTCTCCCAAGGGCTGAATCATGGGCACCCATATTCCGCGGGTTGTATCAACATCAAGCCATCTCACGGGCGGTCGGCTCTTCTCAGGATGAAAGGAACCGGCTAGGGATAGCGGCAAGGGAAAATGAGATGAGAGTTCAGTTCACCTCCTCAGACTCAATCGAATGCTGTACAACCCATCATGCAGCAGTCCACACCTCCTTTGCCAAAAAACCGCGCAACTGTCTTCTCTGTTTTCGGCGTAAAATTAACGAGATGATGGGTCCTCTGAGTCGGGCCAGTCCAGTGGTATAACCGGCCGAGACCTGGGTCTGTTTGACGATGCAGAGAGATGGAGCATTGCGGCATGCGGGTCGATATGCGAGGTGCGGGTAAGGACTTACACGGTGGTGACATTGCTTCGATGAGCATGGTTCAAGGTATCTACCGTAGATAAATGCACCTGCATCCTCTTCAGCATTCAACAGTGTCGCAATGTGATACTTTGGAGATTCATGTGCTCGGTCTCCAAACCAGCTAGATCAAAGTCTATGTAGGTATGTTGGATGCAGTTAGAATTCAAGAAGTGTATCGAAACGACTTCTCAGGATATCCTGTTAATGGCTATCCCATATACTGCTTAGCGGTAATATGCTGAGCAACTTGAATGCACAGAGCTGACTCCATTGTTGCCATGATGGCGGTCATCTCGTGATCATTATCCTCTTTGTAGCTTCGATTTTACTCGATGTTTTCTTGTTCGTGATCCCAGCCGCAATTTCAACAACGTAAAGAAATAGCATGTTCACCGCCGGAGTCTCGCGATGTCAGAGCCCTGTTTAAAGAGTGGGTGGGCTGTGGGTGAAGGACACTGGACAGTCAGCTTCAGAAAGGCTATCTGGGCTGCATGAGCGAGAGCACAGAAGACACCCTCTCAAACACCATAAGCACAGCAGAGTAACATGCGAATTTAACAGCTACGCGCTGATACCGCGTTGACTGTCATATTGTTTTAAGATGCGGGGTTTGACTTCGCAACGCGGGGTTAGTGCCCAGCAGGACGGGTCAACGTGACGAGGAGCGTCAATGTTCAAGGAAGCCAGTGCCAGTGAGTGAGCGTGATAGTGAGCAGCTTGCCAGTCTTGGCCAATGTGCTGCTGCTGTATGTACGATACTACGCGTACCAATTGACATAGCCGCCAGTAGAGAACTGATATCAAATCAGACAGGTCCGTTATCGCAAAGACCGAGACCCCGACTGTCATTCCTTGGTTGCTCAAGCAAGTTCAAGGGGGGGTTGCACTGCCTGCATGCAGCTCCAACTCACGGGAAGAGACCGAGGCAAATGGCGATCAGTAAACAGTGCCAGATAGGATTGGACAGTCTCAAACACCTTCCATGATCGTCGCAGTATTAAACGAAGTGCTGCGAGTCACGAGAAGCTCGGATATCGCGCAGCTTAGGTCGTACAAAGGACCCTTCAGTCGTTTCATCTGCCAACTTGTGAGATAGGAGAGAGAGACGATTGTTTCTGTTCGCTATATTAGTCAGTTTCAGGGTCCTTTGTAATAAACCTGAGAGATGATCTCTGAGGATCTGAAAGGATTCTTGACTCGGATTTCATGCGTCCATTGATTAATTCTGCGGGCACATGGATAGGCCAGATAGGCTAGCCAGCAGTAAGACACGTCCATGTCCATGTCCATGTCTATTCATCCATGCCCATGCCAAACTGTCGTCATCGGGGGATTTCTGGCTTGCATTGCATGCATTTTTGTATGCGAGTGGGCCAGACGTGGGAGAGCTCACGAGCCTGGTTGGAAGGGAAGAGTTCAATTGGTGGATGGACGAAGGGGTTGCTGTTGATGCAGATTGGAGAAACAAGATGACACCTAAGGCGGTTACTGCGTGCGTCCCTGGAGCAAGGGTAGATCGCAGACGAAGACGCAGACGGCAGCTTAGCTTGCGAGAGCGGAAATGGTACCAGTAGAAAGGCAGTCCTGTCATGAACGGAACAGGTGATTGTGGGGAAGTTGAAGAGCGACGAGGCGAGCATCAGGTCTGGATCAGTTGTTGCTCTGCTGTGCATCCTCTGTACCCCCACGGCTTGGGGTTAGCCAAGAGTAGAAACGTGCAATATTCAGTGCAACAAAGCCTAATTGAGAAGGCAAAGAAAGCATGTAGGCGATGAAGGGCAACTCAACCCGTGTTGCTGTTCCTTGTGCATTGTGCATGGTTACACTGACGAAGGGCGTGAGATATGTTAGACCAGACGAGGCTTTGTCGACGCCTGTAACAGACCAAGACCAAACCTCCAGCCAAAGGATCAACAAAGCGGCCTGTGGCGCATCTTGCGCATCAACCCTTCTTGCATAGGCTAATGCTCCCTTGCGCAGGGTGACTGCTAGACTGCGTACTGAAACAAGCAGGTTGTGTGTCAAGTCATTGTCTATCATCTGAGCATTTGGTTGGCAAAGTGACTGATTGTCAGTCACAAGCCATCAAATGACCAATACAACACGACAGCAACATACATACATACATCAACATCAACATCAACAACAGCTAATGCTGTGCTGTGCTATGCGATTTACAGATACACCGCCTTGAATATGAAAGCGGCTGGTGTTTGCTTTATTGGTACGACCAAAACCACGCTTCGTAACTGGTGGGGAGGTTTACAAGCGACGATTCCATTGTGGGCCTGCCGAGGGTGGATGATGAATCAACGGTCAAGAATTCTGTGGCGGTTTGCTTCTGGAAAGGAAGATGCAGAACTTTAATGTGCTGTGCTGTACGGAGTACTTTCGAGGATGATTATGCGAGCATGAGGCTTGGAGGAGGGCAGTGCAAGTAGCTCCCTCTAGTCATCTTCACACGGTATACGAAGCAGCGAGTCGTGACCCTGAAACTGCCCGACAACCCTCAGGCCTCTCAGAGTCAGGACGGTGTGACACACAGTAGATCAGGGCGACCTGTTTTCGGTCATGGAACAACGTGGATCTACCCTCTATCTCACTTTGGCCGTCGCTGACAGGCGCCACTGGTCAATTGAGAAGGCCCTGCCTGACTGGACAGCCGACAGCCTCGGGGGGATGTGTCTACCTACGTACCGTCTTGTACTGTAGAGAAAAGGGAGAAATGCACTGGGCTGAACGAGTTGAGAGCGGTCTGCGTACCGAAATTGGGACCTCGGAATGTGTAAATGCTCGCCTCAAGATTGGATCTGTAATTTTGAATCGGAATGGATCCTATACGGCTGCTCTCTTTCTCGGCGCCGTGGAAAAGCGGACTCGATTCGGAGCGTCAGCAGCGGAGCAAGTCACTTACAGGGCATGTTTTTTTTTTAAAATTATTTTTTTTCCCGCGGCTAGGGGAGACGAGAAAAGATACTAGACTAGCAACTCAGTACCTCTGTCGAAAGCGACAAAAAGAATTAGGTAAGCGTAGTATGTCTCAGCGGGCTTTTAGACCAGTTTATTTTGGTACCCCGCTTCACTCCCTCGAGGTGCTGGCAGTGACAAGATAGACAGACAGTCAGTCAGTCAGCAGGGGGAAAAAGCCATGGATCGATCTAGGCATCGAAAAGCCTAGCACAGGAGGACACGAAAAAAAGGGCGCAAAAATATGCCGTGAAGCAGGAATTCATCTTCCTCAGAAGGCTAAGGCTGGGGCTTATTCGAAACTTGGCTTCCATCAGTCAGTCATTTCAAGTCAGTCAGTCAGTCAGTCAGTAAGTCAGTCAGTCATGCCCACTCACACCTCAGCATCAATTGGTGATAGCGTATTACCTGAAGCCCTGCCCTGAGCCCTTAGTACATGGCGCCCTGTGAAATGTAACAAGCCAGTCAATTCCTCTGCTTCCGACCCGTGCTAGTAAAATTTCTTTGGCAAAGGTCAACAAGACTCCATTTTTTACCCGCTCCTGGCACGGCAAATCGTCCTCTTAATTTAGGGTATCTCAGGGAACGGCCCCCCTAAATTTCATCCCGTTCCTTGTCGTCGTTGGCCCCAACCTGAATGGAAAGTGACCTCCGCCCAGTGTCGGCCGGTACCTTTTCTTCGCTCGCGTCTTGTTTGTAGCGTCAGGTATTCCCGACAATTTTTGTTCATTTCCACCTGCATTTTTCTTTCCATTCTCGTTGCTTCGCGCCGATTAACAAGGCTTACCTTATTAATAAATAAAAAGGACGGGACCCGAGGCCACCCTCTCTCTTTTTCTCTGCTCCCTCAAATAATTGCCTCACCCTTCTCCCGCCCTTTCTTTGTTTTGTTCTGTTCAGTTCAGTTCAGTTCAGTGTTTTTAGTTGTTTCTTCTAAAACAATCTACAAAGCACCCGTCCATCCATTATCCCTCCCCCCCTTGTCCCTGTCGGGCAGCTTTGTCTCAGACCTTGATCTGTACTGTACTGTACATAGAGTTACACTACAAAACGGTGCCGCACTCGTGCCCGCCCTCGGAGAACGTCATATGCAGCAGTCTCCACGCGCAATAAACAGAACAGCGGCTCTCACACACCCACAACAATCCATACACCCACCTACACAGCACAGCACAGACGCCACCCTGAATTGAGATTGGGGAAATCCTGCAACTTGGGAATCAGCCGCCTTTTCTACTCCTCTTCTAGCTTCTACTCAAAAGCACAGTCCGGCCCGGGCCTGCATTGCATCTCACTTCTGCCATCGACCCATATCAAAGCACCCTCACGCACAAAGCAACCACCCCAACCAACAACCTACTCTTCTCTATTGCAGTTGACGATGTTTGTCTTGCTGTTATAGCACCACTGTCCTCAGGGACACTTTTAAACGCCTCCTTCGACGCTGCTATTGCCCAGGCAATAACACAACCGCAACGTCTTACACCTCAACTACTATACGACACATACAACTACACGCCTTCTCGACCACTTCAGCGACTGTTATCCTAATCTTCTGATCACGATTTAAAATTCATGTTTGGATCCTTCAGCTCAACCCTCACACTTACACCCCAAAGTCGAAACACTCTACCTACCAATATGACGACCAACATGACTACCAATAACCCAGACACCCTATGGGTGGCTCACGGTTCAGAAGAGCTCGAGGAGGCCGACGAACCGCCTGAGATAACCCTCAAGAAGCAGCAATTTACTGCCAACGATTTCCAGCGAACTACCATTCGACCTCCCACTGAAAAGTCCTCTCTGTTGACCAAGGCTATCAATGGAAATTCAGACGACGACCTCTACACTCCCCAGACTATCTCACGACCCATGGCCAACACTCAGCGACGTCGCTCCCTTGTTAGTAACATCAGCCTCGCTTCGACCGCCGACCTCACAAGCGATACTGGTTTTACTAGCCCTTCGAGACCGAATACACCAAGCCCTCCTCTTCCTGAAATGGCCATGCTACGCCTGCACGATGGACGTGCTGCTGAGCCTACGCATGTTTCTTTGCTAGGTGCTGCTGTCAAGTTGCAGCAGGGCAAGACTGAGGAGCCTCGCAAGCGAAGCATTCAGTTTGCATGCGGTGGCAAGCCCGTGGTCCAGGAACAACCCCCTCAATCCCAACCTATGGTCAAGGCGCCTTCTGCTCAGGAAGCTCCTCGCAAGTCGTGTATCAAGTTCGCATGCCCAGCTCGACCCGCCTCTACCCAGAACACTCCTCCCCGGTACACCGAGAACGCTAAGAAGGATGCGACACCAAAGGCCGAATCTCCTTCAACCCCCAAGCGAACCTCAGCCTTGGCGCTTGCCACACCTCGCCAGGTCACTCCTCGCCGACACTCCATGTCGCGTCCTAGATTTCTCCGTGCCGACTCCTCTGACCTTATCACGGACAGTTCACAGTTCCACGAATTTGCTAGTGGCATCACCCGAGAGGACGATTGGATCCGACGTGATAGCAATGCTGTGGCAACTAAACTGACAATCAATGACACTCTGACCAAGGAGAACAACATTCGACGTCTGGCTACCGAGGCAGAGGAAGAGGCGCAAGAGGAAGAAGAAGAGCTTGAGGACGAGGAGAATGCCGACGTTGATGACGATGAGGACGGGGACGAAGATGAGGATGAAGACGACGAACTCGATGTTGAGCTCGACGAGGATGATGAGGAGGACGAGGAGGACGATGACGACTCTGATGGCTATCACACTGATGAAGAGACCGGATTCGCCGACTCAGATGAGGATGATGAGGACGATGACATGCGTCTCTGGACTCCTGGAGCCAAATCTGTGGTTCATATCGGATCCGGTGCTACTCTCATGCGCCGCCCTTCTCTTCACGAGTTACAGTCTGACTCTTCTATCACTACCGTGGACAACCAGCGTGCCAACCGTCGCTCAAAGCGCGTCAGATATGCCGAGGAGGCTCCTGATCTTCCCGACAGCACTGACTTTGTCTGCGGTACATTGGATGAGGACCGTCCTCTTGAGGAAGCTTACCTTTCCTGCCTCGCAGCTCGACGAAATGAGAAGCTCCGGGTCATTCCTCAGGACATTGACCCCAGTTTCCCTGCCTCTGAGCCTGAGGAGGAAAACGAGGGTGAGATTTTCAACCCTGTTCACCACTCAAGTGACGAGGATGATGAGTTCTTCCAGGGCAAAATGGAGGACCTTCATCAGGAGCGTGACCGCCCTCGTCGCCGTCGCAAAAGCGAGCATGCATCTCCTAAGCGATTCCGCTCTCCTCCCCCAAAGCGTCATCACTCGCCCCCTCCCAAGGTCCGAGGCCGATCACCCAAGCCTCTGTTTGACCGTCAATCCCCTCGAAAGGCCAAGTCCCCAGCTCCTATGCGCAAGCCCATCACTACCCCTCTTGGATCTCCTCGCTGCGGCCAAGTCAACTTCAACCTGGCTGGTCGCCCTGGGCTCACTCACACCAAGTCTCTTCCTCGTGGCGGTGCTATGTGCCATCAGCGAAAGCAGGCCCGGCACAAGGTCAAATACGACAATGATACCCACATTCGCGGTGCTATCGATATTGTCAAGGGTCTAGAGAGTAAGCGCCAGCGACGCAAAGAGAAGTTTCACCAAAAGTACTGCAACCGCGCTCGACGAGGCCAGATCCCCGAGCGTAAGCCTGTTCCTGGTCGCGGCACGGAACGCATGAGGGAACTCGGCCTTCTCATGGCTGGCAAGAAGGACCAGACCAATTATGTCCTTTCCATCTAAGCATGCTTGATTGTCCTTTAAAGAGAACATCAATGCTTTCAATTTAGACTGCGAGACACGTCACAACGAAGATGATACATCTTACACGATTTAACTTGATGACTCAAATGTCCTTTCTTAGACCTTCTCGGCCAGGTCTCCGAGATTGTTTTACTGTATATACTGGTAATGGACCCTGGATGCTCGCAATGTTCGAGATTTCCTGTACATGATTTTTTCTATTTTTTCTTTGTCATACTGCATAAAGCGGCCGGACAACGCTCGCTACTGGCGGAAAGGAGCTTATTTTGAACTGCTTGGATACCCGATACAGCATTTGGTATTACTGGGTTACATGCTCGGCGTTGGATGAGAGGCTATCATGACATGAATGCATTTAGCGGAATATCAATCACGACAATGATTCTCTGCCATATATAATTTGATCACTTGCGGTGATGTGAAGTAATTGGATGAATGAGACTACACACAGTTATTCGATTTGGCTGGTAAGTATGATTAAGCCTCGTTGACGATTGGGGCTGTCACTAGCTCGTCACCTTGGTGTAAGTGAGTGCTAGAAGTGGGCTTCGATGCACCACAATGTGGTAATAGAACTGTGAATACTCCCGAAGAAAGGACAAGCAAGTAAACATAGACACTTCTTATGCGTAGATTACAAATTTTAGTCACTGTTCTTGTTCCCTTTGACTTGTACCAGCTGACCTGCAGCTCGGGATTCGAGGGACGGAACTGTACGGCGTGACATGTACGACGATATATGCCTTGAATATCAGGCACCACTTCGGAGTCCCCTTCTTGCCAGCTTTTGGTTCAATGCAACGCCTCCTAACAATCCACCAGCAGCTACATTCCACGACGCCAACGATAACGACGACTCTTTTTCTCCAGTGCAAGATAATAACACCACACCCTTTTATTTCAGCCTAATACTCACCTTTAATACTCACACAACATGTGGATTGTCAACTGGTGTATGTAACCGGTTACGATTAAACGACTGGTAACTTGAATGGGCTGACACGTGCTGCGTATAGTCTATGATGTGCTGTCCTCCTTGGGACTGCTCAACAAGCACGCAAAGCTGCTCTTCTTGGGTCTCGACAATGCCGGAAAGACTACTCTGCTTCACATGCTGAAGGTGCGTTGACACAATGCTGTTGGATTGTTGGATGGATGATTGTCAGCTGGGATACTTGATACCAGCGGTGGCGGTTTTGGGGATATGACGACTAACGATGGATTTACAGAACGACCGTGTCGCTATCCTCCAGCCCACTCTTCACCCCAGTAAGATCTCCTTTGAAAGCATCAATAATGCGTTTGTACTGAGACATCACAGCATCCGAGGAGCTTGCCATCGGCAACGTTCGATTCACCACCTTCGATCTCGGCGGTCACCAGCAGGGTACGCAAATACACCACCCCTTCAACCCCGCAAACATATCTAACAACTTTTCTAGCCCGACGTATCTGGCGCGACTACTTCCCCGAGGTCAACGGCGTTGTCTTCCTTGTCGATGCCAAGGACCACGAGCGATTCGGTGAGGCCAAGGCCGAGCTTGACGCCCTCCTCTCCATGGAGGAGCTCTCCAAGGTTCCCTTCGTCATTCTCGGCAACAAGATCGACCACCCCGATGCCATCTCTGAGGACGAGATGCGACACCAGCTCGGCCTTTACCAGACAACCGGCAAGGGCAAGGTCCCCCTTGAGGGCATCCGACCTATCGAGCTCTTCATGTGCTCAGTGGTTATGCGACAAGGCTACGGCGAAGGTATACGCTGGTTGTCGCAGTACGTATAGAGAGGAGTAGGGAAGATGGGGTGAGGTTGAAAGAAGTGAGGCAGTGAGCTACAGAGGTATACCTTACGTCGAGTCCTTTTGGGGAGAGTTAGAGAGGACAAGTGATTTCCAGTGTTTATGAGACTCAGAATTCTCCCTTAGGCGAACATTGGTCCTGCAATTCTACTATATTTACTTGCTACAAAATCTAGCCGAGCCTCATATTGGGAATGCTCCTGAAGATGGAAAAAATCAGACCCCTGTGTTATGTGCTAGGGTGTTTTACAAGGGGCGGCTGGATGCTCATGAACGACATTATTGTGCCTAGGCATCGTCGGAACACATACATACCATGATGTGTGATGTAACTAGTTGAACTGCAGCTAAAAGAGAAGGTGGCAAGAATTAGAGAGAGATTATGCGTATTACATCTCATGATTAGTGCTCGTGGGCTCATTCTATCGCTGTAGGTGGTGATACCAGGTGTTCGATAGAGGCCTCGGTTCGCCAAGACGGACTGGTATGGATCCCCGGGAAATGTACCTCTGCACCGTTTCCCCAACGGAATCTACGTCATGTTACTAGAATCGTCACAAGGCAACCCAACAGAGCTTCGCATCATAGTAATCAATTTCTCCCTTAACCCGCTGCAACATCTCACGACTCTAAGAAATCCGACTTTCTTCTCTCTTCTGTCAGCAATGGGTTAGAGATTATAGCACAAAATCGATCGCAATGTCGTCCTCGTCGTATTCCTCACTACTACCTCGCGATCCAGTCTATGGATTTCCACCGGAATCTTTCGACCCCTCCCTTCTTCCTGATGTCGACACTGAATTCGTCGATGCGCAAGACTTGGAAGCCTTTGAGAAGGCGCTCCAAGCTCCTGATCCGCTTCAGAGTCCGGCCGATGAAAACGGCGCTCGGTCGCCACGTAGCCCGAGTTCGTTCAGTGTGACAAAAAGGCCATCGCAAGTCGAATCTGGCCTTGCGGATGATGTCGCTGCTGTCGCCGCCGCCGCGGACGCTGCTTCTGGAGATCTCCCTGTCCCCCCTACACCGAGTCAAGGAACATTTATCACGGCGCAGAACGATTGGGCGCCTGTTAACGAGAAGATCTATAGCCGTCGGCGTGGTTCGAGGCGAAGCAAGAGAAAGCGCAGGGGTGGAAAGGGGGCTGTTGAAGGCCTTCTAGGGACCCGCACCAAAGATGAGACTCGAGAGGGATACCTATACCAACTTTCAAAGTGGCCTCTGCTTTTCTTCGTGTTTGCATGGCTGGGTGGACTTGCCGTTGCGTATCTCTCGACAAGACTATATATCTGGGTATATGAGCATTTCTTCACCTGGCGCGGCCAGCGAGAAAGACTTCGACGAAACTTGCGAAATGCTTCGAAGTATGAGGACTGGGTAAGTGCTGCAAAGGAGCTTGACAACTACCTTGGTCGACAAACATGGAGGGAAGAGAACGATTTCGCATACTACGATTCCAAGACCGTTCGAAGAGTTTGGGAGCAGATGAAGAAGACAAGATTGCGCGCTGAAGAGCAAGAAAGCAAGGGCGAGAAGGGCGATGGAGGTAAAGCGGTGGATGAGCTGAAGACCTTGATCGAAGCTTGCGTCAAGAATAATTTTGTTGGTGTTGAGAATGCGAGGTTATACAGCCAAACGTACTATGGAACCAAGAATCTGGTACAGAATTTCCTTGATGAAGGTGAGTCCCCGCTGTCCTAGCTAGATACTCAAAAATCCTAACCTGAAGCAGAGGAGAAGTGTATTAAATTTTTGATAAACACTAAACAACTCGAAATGGAGCAGAAGCGAGTTCTATTCAAACACGTGTATGCGAACTACGGAAGAACAGCTCTCTGTCTCTCCGGAGGCGCAGCCTTTGCCTACTATCACATTGGTGTTGTCCGAGCTTTGCTCGATGCGGATCTGCTACCAGATGTCATTACGGGCACCAGTGGTGGTGCTTTGATAGCTGCTTTGGTGGCCACTCGAACGAATGATGAGCTCAAGCAACTTCTTGTGCCAGCACTTTCTGAGCGGATCAACGCCTGCCGCGAACCCTTTACAGTCTGGATTCCTCGATGGTGGAAGACTGGAGCTCGATTTGACTCCGTTGACTGGGCGCGACGTTGCGGCTGGTGGACACATGGCTCCTTGACATTCCGAGAAGCTTATGAACGAACAGGTCGCATTCTCAATGTTACCTGTGTGCCAGCTGACCCTCATTCGCCGACGATTCTTTGCAATTACCTCACAAGCCCCGATTGTGTCATCTGGTCGGCGGTATTGGCATCGGCCGCTGTACCCGGAATCATCAACCCTGTCGTTCTCATGATGAAGACTCGAGACGGTTCTCTAGAGCCGTACTCTTTTGGCCACAAGTGGAAGGACGGCAGTTTACGAACGGATATTCCCATCAAGGCCTTGAACACACACTTCAATGTCAACTTTACAATTGTCAGCCAAGTCAACCCACATATCAATCTTTTCTTTTTCTCTTCTCGAGGCTCAGTTGGTCACCCAGTCACACATCGCAAGGGACGCGGATGGCGAGGCGGCTACCTGATGTCTGCGTTTGAGCACTATCTCAAACTGGATATGAATAAGTGGCTCAAGTTTATCCGTCATGCTGAGTTGTTGCCCCGGCCTCTTGGTCAAGATTGGAGTCAGCTTTGGCTGCAACAATTCAGTGGCACTATTACGATTTGGCCAAAGTCGAGAATTTCTGACTTCTGGCGTATTCTATCGGATCCCGATCCTCATCGACTTTCCCGTATGATTCACGAAGGAAAGCAGAGTGCTTTCCCCAAGCTCAAGTTTATTGAGAACAGACTCAAGATTGAGCGACTGGTTGAACGTGGACGCTCTGATTCAAGACCATGGGTGCGTCGGGGTAGCATTCAAACTATTCTCAGCGAAGAAGATATCAGAAACATTCTGGCGCAGGAGATGGGCAATGGTGCAACCACAGAAGACGAGACCGATGTGGAAGATCTCAGCGGCCTTGGCCTTGGTATGACCACCCTCGATGAGAACACTCTTTACGAGGAGCCCGGAGAGAAGAGTGATTTGGAGGTCAGCGGTTGAGCTGAGTATCGTGTAAGATGGATGGAAGTGGATATAATACGAGCAACATTGGATGTCTCTAGATTAGTAGCATAGCTTCAAGGTTGCTTTATAAGTTTGGGTATGAAAATTGGATTGGGACTGGGACTGGGAGGAACAAGTAGATCATTTATCATTATAAGCGTCTTTAATATACGTCAAGCGTCTCATTTGTCAAATTATATGGCCAGATGGTCTCGTTCCTATTTGAGTAATAGAATTCACTTGCTCCGTTCTGAGGAGCTCGAAATAGAATAGAGTTGGGGTTGGCGCTAGAAGGCGATAGACTGCAGGGCTGAGTACACTAAGAAACAGTGTCTGTCCCTTTCTAAAAATGTTTAGTTAGGTAAGGTAGGGTCCTCTGTGCTGAGAACACGGTGGCGCGTACGGCAAAAGGAGCCATTCAGTGCAGGCGGCAAGTGGGGAGTGACAGATAATCCGATCACCGGCAACCGTCAACCTCCAACCCAGAGTCGACCATGGCAAATGCGCTGCGTGGCCGTAACTGACTTAGTAGACGACAGTTGGACTCTCTCCACGACACCAGCACTTTTCTTCAACTTTACCTTCTCACCCCCAACAACAAGCACAATATTATCTGCCAGTAAATTACACTCTTTTGGGGCAGAGAACTTGTTCTTGATTTTGTAAAGAGCTTTCTCTTTATTTTATTAGAGCCCTTTTGTGTGTCTTTGTTTCTATCTGTCTTCTATACATTGATCGATCGATCGCCTCGACTTGTGGGCTACGTTTCCCCTCGAGCTTGCTTCGAGAGTAGCCCTGGGGCTCTCTTCAACCCGTCAAGATGAGTTCCGACTATTCTTATGACGAGCAGGTAAGAATGGGCATTGTCTCTATGCTTCGACACCGGCTAACTCGAATTAATCAACAGGGCCAATTCTTCCCCTTCTTTATCCTGACCCTCACTGGCATCGTCACTGTTCCCCTTACCTACACACTCCTTCGCCCGAACCGCGACCAAGATGCGCTTGCGCCACGGATCAAGACCAACTACAAGTCAGAGCATGCGGCTACTGTCGAGTCGCTCAAGTCAGCGCAGAAGCGTAGCCAATGGAGGGTCAAGCGGGTCATCTCCGTGATAATCGGCTGGGCCCTCATGGCTGGCATGGCCTACCTGATCATGGTCACCCAGCGAACTGTCCCCAAGCTTTGGAACCCTTACGATATTCTAGGCATCTCAGAGGTAAGCTTTGCGACAACTATATCTTGCTCAAGTGACATTGCTGACACAATCACTACAGTCTCTCAATGAGAAGCAAATCAAGTCGCACTACAAGCGACTCTCCCTCAAGTTCCATCCCGACAAGGTTCGACCTGACCCAGCCAAGAACGAGACTGTTGAATCCCTCAACAACTTCTACGTCGAACTCACCAAGGCCTATCAAGCGCTCACCGACGAAGAGGTGCGCAACAACTACATTCAGTATGGTCACCCCGATGGAAAGCAGAGCTTTAGTATGGGAATTGCTCTTCCTCAATTCATGGTCTCCGATGGCAACGGCAAGTATGTCGTTCTTTTGTACACTATGCTTCTTGGAGTTCTTCTACCCTGGCTCGTTGGGTCATGGTGGTACGGCACAAAGAGAATGTCAAAGGAAGGTGTCCTGATGGAGAGCGCCAACAACCTGTTCCGACAATACGACGACGAAATCGAGGAGGGCGGCATCATCACTGCCCTCAGCGCTGGCAAGGAGTTCGAGGACATTCTGAAGGGCGACAAGGGCGAATCTGGTCTTTCCAAGATCGAGTCACGAATTACAGCTGAAAGCGAGGTCGGGCCCACTGCTTCTGGCATGTCGCTCAAGGACAAGGAGGCTCTCGAGGATCTTGACAACGGTGTTCGACGAAAGGCCCTCGCCCTTCTCTGGGCCTACCTTGGCCGTGTTGAGCTCGACGACCCTGCTCTGACCAAGGCCAAGTTCCAGGTTGGCCCTATCGCCCGCGCCCTCAACCAGTCCTTCAACGCTATCACTCTCGCCTACGGAAACATTGGTCCTATTGCCAACTCATTCTACACCAGCCAGAACCTGATCCAAGCCGTTGCACCCCACGCCTCTCCTCTTCTCCAGCTTCCTCATATCACTCCCGAGATCGCTCGCGCTATCGAAGGTGACTCCAAGACACACATGCCTGTCCACCGATTTATGGATCGACCAGACGCACAGCGCAGACAGCTTGCTGTTGGAAAGGGCCTCCTGACCGAGGAGCAATACCAGACCGCGATTGGTGTCGCTAAGCAGATTCCCTTCTTCCGTGTATCCAGGGCTTTCTTCAAGGTTACTGGCGAGCGCTTTATTATCCCCTCGTCACTGGTTTCTCTTGTCATCAAGGGCCGCTTCATTCCTCCTGGTACTGAGAACATTCCTCCTGTCAACGAGCTGGATCTCGAGGACATTGACCCGGCTGAGGACGATATCGAGGCTATCAACGGACGCAAGAAGAAGACTATCAAAGGCCCCGACGGCAAGCTTATTCCTATCGAGGAGGAGTCAATCCTGCCCCCTCTGACACACGCCCCCTACTATGCCCGTGATCACTCTCCTCAATGGCACGCTTTCCTCAGCGACTCCAAGCAAGGCAAGATGGCTGTTCCCCCTTTCCACTTCGCCAAGTTCGACCAGCCTATCATTGATGATGAGGGCAAGCCTACTTTCAACATGCAGACTCTCAAGGCCCAATTCGCTGCGCCTCCTCAAGCTGGTCACTACACCTTTGTTTTGCACGTTATCTGCGACTCCTATGTCGGCTTCGATACCAAGATGGAAGTAACCTTGGTAGTTGAGGAAGCAAGCAAGGCAGCCGAGATGCAAGCCGAGGACGAGATCAGTGAGCCTGAAGAGGGTAAGTCTCAATTGCAAACTGAATTATTGAATGTTCCTGCTAACAACCTCTCAGATTCCCTCGCTGGACAGATGCACGTTCTCAAGACTGGTCAAACTCCCAAGACCCGCAGAAGGGATTCTGACGACTCTGAGGATGAGAGTGGAACAGATGAGGAGGAGGATGACACCAGCGCAACAAATACCGATACTGAGGACGAGTCATAACGGCCTACCACTCTCTCTTTGTGGATATAAAAAAAAGTACTGTAATCACTAAATCATGAGCGAAACCCCTCTCAGGAGCATGATGTGTGTATACGGAAGCGATATAATCCTTGTGTATGTATGTATTAGGGAGTCTGAAGGAAGATGACGAACACTTGGGCATTTGTTTCTCGATGAGAAACAAGTTGGGAGTTTAGGGGTTTCTTTAAGGCACACACTCGGTATATAACTCTTTCTTGTTGTGCTTGTTCTCATTCAACTTCAAATTATTTCCACAGCCGGCTTGTTTCGTTCAAGCACCAAGACACCTTTTCCAGTTTCCATCTCTGCCTCCAGTGAGCAAAAAAAAAAAAAAAACCCCGTGTTGGAGCAACCATCATATAATATAACAAACGCCCGAATTAACATTCTCTTTCCCCTTTGAAACAGTGCCCGTGAGGCGATGTTCTTGTTTCCATACATTATGTACACCTATTGTATCGCTTCTTTCAGATTCTCTCAGGACCTTTCAGGATATAGACTATGCGTAGTATATATAGGGTTCCAAAGACGCAAGACCAGCTTTCATCTTGCTTGTACATATCTTTCGAACAGTGGGTCGCTTCTTAGCATACTCTTACACCACAGACTTCGACACCCTTGCCCTCAATGCGAGCGGGACGACCAAAGTACAAGATTGACAATTCACGAATGAACAAAGCATCAGTATCGCTCCAGACGTCGAGGCCCATGCTTTCCACAGCGTGACTATCAACACGGATAGCATCGGCATCGTCAGGTTCGAGCTCAGAGTCTGATGGGCGAAGTGGTGCTCTTTCGCCCGAAGCTTGCGACAGGCCCTCGTCATCATCGTCATGGTCAGTATATGGCTCGTCTTGGCTGTCAGCTAGATCAGCTAACACGGATAGTATTTGTGTGGTGAGACGGTGGAAGTAGGCAATGATAGCAAGCTCAAATCGGGCTTCGCCAGAACCATCGGAGGCACGATTGCTGGCATTGAGAGACCCAAGTGAGTCTGATAATTGCCCAGAGCGAGAACCTGGTCGTGGCATGGTCATAGAGGGTCCAAAATCGGCGAGCAGAGAGGCATCATGAGCTGCCTCTTCTTGCTGTTCCTGACGCAATTGTTCACCAGCACTGGCCCACCACATGTAACCATTATAGGCAAAAGCCGCCCATGTCAAGGGTTCGACGACCTTTTCCACTGCGTCGTCTCGTGGGTCACGAACGATATGACTTGACTGCATAGAAAATCTACGCGCAGCACGCTCCTCTTCAGGGGACTCTGGGACCGCGCTAGGGACCTGGCTAGCAGCTGCAAGACGGGCAAGTCCGTTTTTTAAGGTGGTAAAACGACGGAGATCTCGCTGGGTCGCCTTGATAGGCTGTCCACGAGGGCATTCAACCACGGGCCAGACTCGCTCTGTAGCATTAGAGGAGTAGTCGGGAGGCAATGTGACGAGCATATCCCATAGTGTATCCTTCATAGCGAGAATGCTGTCAGTGGTGCACGCAATCCAACCAGAGCCTGATTCGTCATCTATGGCATCCTCGTCATTTCGGGGCCTCTTGGACGCCTCAAAGTCGTCCATGAGGAAAGGTATATCATGAACACCAATAGAGAAAAGTGGTCTTAGACGCTGCGTTGAGGCTGATCCTGGAAGTATATCGGTGACAGACAGGGGAATATTGGAAAGAACAGAGAGGTTATATACTAGGAACATTAATGGTGAGCTGCTAGCTGAAGGGACATGACTTACCAAAATCACAAACTTCATGGACTGGTGCATGACATGATATTAGAATACGCTTCCGCAGCAAGGCAGCGCGATGTATGGGAAAGATGAGCGGACCAAACTTGTCCAGAAGGCTAGTCAAACTCCAAGCAGGGTGATACGGTGAGAGTTGGTTACCGAGCGGTATTAGAGAGGCACCATCGGAAGCTGATCGGTTGCGGCTGTGGGTTTTGCGGGGGAAAGGTGTTGAGTTGAGAGACGGAGAGCTCACGGGGGTCTCTCCTGAGAGTCGACGATTGCCATTTCCAGACTTTTCGCGATTGGCAACCCAATATTCCTCGAGTATGCTTGTGTTTTTGCGATCCTCGGCCAGTTTCCTGTTCAACACGTCAGCCAAGTCCATTGCGCATGGGGTAACGTTAGATTGCGTACGCAGCCATCTCCTTCAGTCCTTCAGCATGCCTCCAAGCGCGCCCCAAGCGACCATAACTCAGGGGAACCAGAACTCCGACGGCAAACATTCTCGCGTTCCGTGCCTCCTCCTCGTCGCAGGGCATGTTAACAAAGGCGCTGAGTCCGGCATGGGCGCTGTCGTGAACGAAGTAGATGAGATCTTCAGAGACTGTGTGTAGCCCGGAAGGAAGAGATTTATATTCGACAAGACCTTCGAGGTCGATACCAGGAGCATTTTGCTTCCAGAGAATTGTATAACCGGCCTTGACGTCGAAGTGGATGAGGAAGAGAGCATCGATAGGAGGACGATCGAGAGGTTGGTTCGAAGGCATGCGGACGGAAAGAGACGGTTGTCCTCGGCGGGAGGAAGCCATGGCGATTGATTATCGAGATGCGCGCATCATATGACGGCTGGAACACTTGCAAAGGCGCAGGCAGACTGCGCTTAAATTGAGTTTAAGAGGGGAGAACAGAGTCAAGAGAGGAGATAGGCGAGCAAGCAAGCAAATGGCAAGCGAATTGAAGCGAGTTTCGAAAGTCGAGTCAGAGGTTGTTACAGCTTGGACGGGACTGTAATGGAGTAGCCGAGGCAGAAACCAGAAGCCAGCGATTGCTACAATGGGATGAAAGATTCCAAGGAGAACGAGAGAATGAATGGTGATGATAGATCGTGGTGGAGTTGAGTTTGGGTCTGGCTTACAGCGGTTACATTAGGTGCCTACCTTACCTACCTGAACTAGCTCGCTAGGTACCCTAGCTCCAGGTAGCTATCGCAACCCGGTAGAGTATCCGATAGGGCCCACGTGATACGGCATGTTCAAGTTGATTTGCATCCATGTTTATTATGAGATTTTACCTCGACAGGACACATAAGTATACAGTTATAGAAAGAAAGCGTTTTCTGTCAGTTTCGTGTCTCAGACTCAGATGGCACTGTACTACACGGAAAGAAGCCAAGAAGAGTGTGGTTGGACAATCCCGTGATCAAAGCCAAGAGACAGCTATTTTGTGTCTCTCTATATATAATGAATCTATTTTGCATTGTTAGAGTGGCCGCTTGAAACCGAAGGGTGTTGATACCTGGCCATTGACTGTGGAACAAGTATTCGAATGAACAAGTCTGGTTGTTCTGGGCTGCCACATACTCTATATGGAGCTGACATATTGCTCCGTGTTGTTCAATTGTGTCAAGTACGCCGGAGGTTAGAATACTTAGAGCAGTTCAAAAGATAACAACACCTAAGAAGGCGACTCTTCTCAAAGCAGAGATATTTTGAGGACAGTGATGCAACATTGAAATGATTCTAGATTGGCTGAAAGCAACAATCAACTCGTTCTTATACTCGACGAGATCACTCTAAGCGTTGCATACAACACAAGTCGAATCAACTGTCCAGACAGAAAAAAGAGAAGAAGAGAGCCCTTTAAATGTTTCATCATATCATTTAATTCTTTGCATGGTGTGAGTTATGGATATAAGTCAGTATCCCCAACTATTATTGTCCCAACCGGATATAGGTGAGTTAGCACCCATATAATGCGCTGAGTCAGGCATGATCCATGCCATTGCGTGCCATCATCTGTTTCCTCATCCTCGGTGCCGACTTTCACAAGCCATAAAAACGAGCACCCTGTACCTAGCCTAGGGGAGGAAAGAAAACCCAGGACCTTGATCCTAGATGACAAAAAGACTTAGGTAACTCAGCATAAGTTTAGGATAGGTTTAGTATAGACCTAGGATATCCTTTGCTAAGTTTATTTTGACACCCCACATCAAGGTCCGATGTTTTCTTGCTCCCTGAGGCTAGCCTAGAGTGCCTGTGACATCACCCAACCAATGACAACCTCCCAATCAAAGACGTTCCCGTCCCGTGTCAACGGCTGTTGAAGAGCATTAATTAGGTAGTTAAACAACTCAGTTGCCTCTGTAGGAGTGAATGTGATCTGATTCCCTATATTTGTGCATTAATCCCTCATCCTCTGTATAGACCAATACTGTAAATCTATTCAGTGCTTGACATGGAAAGAGAAAGAAGAAGAGGAAGAAAAAAAAAAAAAAAGACCCCGCCATCATCCATCGCTAGAATTGACACTTTTATCGATATCCACTCAACAAACCAACCCCCGCCAAACCAAACCCAAACCCAGTACAATCCACCAGATCCATTCATTACAATATCCATAACCCAGCTGACCTACCGTAGTCTTTAACCTATAAACTCTACCTACTTCTCCTCCCTCTACTGGTGTCTCACTTTGTCTCATCACCTGTCTTTTCCTTTCCTCCTCCTCAACCAAAGACAGCAGAGTCGTCGCCCATGATGTCCATTTCCAATATACTCCTCTACTTCCTTCTCGGCTACGCCGCCCTAACAATCTTCTTCTACGCCATGTCCCTCGTCGTTCCAAAAGCCGCCTTCGCCGCCCGCGGCCTCGCCTCCTACATCTCTCTCCTCGCCGTCGCAGCCTACGGAGTCCTCGCCTCCATCTTCCTCACCATCGTCGGAAAGCAGCAGATCGCGCAATGGGCTGTCGGCCGCTGTTTTCACCATGTTATGCGCTACACCACTGGCGTTGAGTTCGTCGTCGAGGACCCCGATAACGTCCTCGGTACTACGCGCCCGGCCATCTTTATCGGAAACCACCAGACAGAACTCGACGTGCTCATGCTCGGAATCGTGTTTCCCAAGTACTGCAGTGTTACTGCCAAGGCTTCGCTGAAGAAGGTGCCTTTCCTCGGCTGGTTCATGTCGTTGAGCGGTTCCATTTTCATCGATCGCAAGAACAGCAAGGATGCCCGCGAGGCTATGAAGGGCGCTGCTAGTGAGATTCAGTCCAAGCGACAGAGCGTCTACATGTTCCCCGAGGGTACTCGAAGTTACGCCAAGGAGCCCATGCTGTTGCCTTTCAAGAAGGGTGCTTTCCACCTTGCTGTCCAGGCCGGCGTGCCCATTGTTCCCTGCGTTGTCGCAAACTACAGCCATATCATGCACCCCAAGACTCTCACCTTCAAATCTGGAAAGATCCCCGTCAAGGGTGCGTATAACTCCTCTGCCTGCTCACCTGCTCACCTGCTCAAATATCTAACTGTGTGTAGTTCTTAAGCCTATTCCCACCAAGAACTTGACCGCCGCCGACGTTGACGAGCTTACCCGCACAACGCGGGAACTCATGCTCAACGAACTCGTCACTCTCACAGCCAAGGCCCGCGGCCAACCCATGGCTGTTCCCGCTTCGCTTGACTCAACAACTGGCAAGAGCTCAGCCATCGATACAAATGGCTCAGCGCACTAAGCGCATCTCATCAAACAAAAAGAAATTATTGAAGAGGAGGAGGATTGGGTAGGATAGGATAGGATAGGGATAAGGAGTTTGCCATACGGGGAGTCACGTCGGATGCAAGGACTTGAGGCAGCCTTTTGATACCCCCATAGACGCATGCATGAGGCGGCTTGTGCTCGTTAGGTTTACGGGCTTGAGCTCAGCCCAAATGTTTTTGTTCACTGTTTCTGCTTTTTCGATACTGGAGCTTGCTTGCTGGCGGATTTGCGCTGGTTTGTTTTCCCTACCTTAGGATCATGAGGCGGGCTCACAAGATGTTTTCAGAATTTAGTCGCATGACGGAATGAATAGACGTATATACCTACGTTACATATGCGGGTGTCGATCACTCCCCCCCAAGTGTCACGGGAATTCACATGCACACAGATCTGTATGTAACTTGTACACTTATCGTGTTTCATTCGGTATCGTCTATCATCATCTGCACGCCAAAACCGGAGGATCAGAAACGAGATTCAACTCCAAGATCGCCAGACCCGACCTGCCTTATATTCCGCCATGCTCCGAGGCCAACCAATTACAAGGAAATATCGCTACACTAAAAACCACACAAAGAAATCAATGAAGCCCAGCTTTTGTATATAGCAAATGCACCAACAGGCTTACTCTCTAAGCGCCTGCAGTGCTTGCGTCAGTGATACGACCCTCAGACTTCGACCCCGTCTCGGTGTTCCCATAGCGGCCGAGCTAGTATGTGTTGCTGTAGGGCTCAAGTCATCTCGCCAGAAACGGAAGACACGCTTCAGATCCCGAGGAATACCTTCCAATACGACTGTTGAAATGGGTACAAAAGGACGGTCCTCCATGCCCGCGGCAAGGATGGCATATTCTTGAGCAAAGTCGAGAGCGTTGCGGAAAGACGAGTATTGCGACTGAGCACGGGCGCCAACAATGACGTACATTTCAAAAAATGCGTCAAGAACATAGATGTGCTCAGGAGAAAGGTCATGCTGGTTGAAGGGAGCGATCTCAAAAACCTGGTGCTTATCAGTACGTCGACAGCTTGACCTAACCTGAATCAACATACCTGTTGCCGAGTGTCTGCATCCGAGCAGAAGAGTCTGCTGCAGTACTTGGCATAGTTGGGCTTGAGCCTCCAATGATCAGCTGAATGAGGCTTTGATCCGCTTTCAAAAAGTTTCCAAAATGACTCAGACTCATCGCCATCGTCGGCCTCGATTAATTCTCCAGTGAGCGTCAGCTCAATGGCGATGAGCTTCGCCGCACTCAGCTCGGTTACGTCACATCCTCGTCCCTTCCAGATATAGGCCTTACCCTGACTGGTGAGAACATAGACGAATCCTGCGCAGAGGCTCGACGGGCTGAAATCACACTCATCGAAAGCGACCTGGCCCTGATAGCGCCTGCCACAGAGCATGTTGGGTGCCAGTGAGTCGTATTTGTTGCTTGAGCCGCGTCTAATCAAAACAACTCCACCAAGGGCTTGCAAGAACTCCGTTGTCTCCTTGCCTTGTTGCATCTTGACAAGCTTTCCGCCCAATGCCTTGGCTTCCTTCTGGACGAAAAGAAGGGCATCATCAGCAGCCGACTCAGGAACCTGGTCACCAACCCAGAAATAGATCTCCAGGCGCTTCCAGCCAGCCTCATTTGTGAAGCTGTGTGGAGCAATGTACATCTCTCGCTCAAACAATGTGCGCTCGTTGTGAGCCGAAACAGGTGTCTTCTTGCCCTCTGCGGATATTTGGAACACCTGGAAGCTGAGACTCTGGATCTTCAAGGGGCCTGTTGGTGGTCGATTTACAAGAAGCTCTGCAGCATCCACCTTGTACTCAGACCTTGAAGGCTTTGGCCCGAAGAAGTCTGTCAATAGACTAGCAACATCGCTACCCTGGCTGGGAGTCTTTGGTGGTGCGGCTGAAGCTGTCTGTTGGGCCTTGGGAGTCTGCGGGGCTTGAGGAGTTTGGGGTTCCTTGGAAGGGGGTGTTGGCAAGGGACGGGTGGCCGCTCGAGATGGAGTCTTGTTGATTTGTAGAGGAGAAGATCGTCCGGGGTCAGGAAGGGGGCGAGGAGAAGCTCTTGGTGGTGTCTGTACTCCTGAGGCCTCTGTTCTGTCCCACGAGGGCTTCGCTGCCAGAGGTGGGGGTTGAGTAGCACCGCCAAACATGGCCTTCGCATTCTTTACAGAGACAACGGGGTCACTATCAACCTTTGTCGGGGACGAGGGCTCGGGCTCAGGCAGTGGCCTTTGGAACATCTTGACAGGAGACCGAGAGCCTGTTCGCTGATGCGTTAGACGGATTGGCTCCTTGGCAGGTTCTGACGTGCCGTTTGACGACGGGCGGTCCATGAATCGAGACATGCGGTTGTTGTCAAGTTTCTTAGGTGAGCCAGGCTGTGAAACGGCGTCACCGGTCTTCTGGATCCTCAGTGGTGAGGGATAATCACTTGGGAGGAATTCACTCTTGGGAGTCTGTCTGGAAGAGAACGAGGATGCTTTCTCATCACGAGTCTGAAATCGTCGAGGTTCATCCTCTTGAGGCTTGATAGGTGTAGGCTTTCCTCGTACGGCAGCCTTGGCAGCAACTTGCTGTTGAATAGAAAAAGGGGCAGTGGTTGACTCCTCTGACTTCTGAGCAGGAGGTGTTTGTTCCGCTACCTTCTCCTTGACAGGTTCAACGGGTTTCGATGTAGCAAGCTTGGGCTTTTCTTGGGCAGGTTTTTGTTCAGCTGCTGGTGCTGCAGAGGCGGCTTTAGGGGCAGCTGAAGTCGGAGCCTTTCTTCTGGGACCTCGTGCTCGACCCTTAGTCATATGTGTCAGCTGCGGGCCCGGAGCAGAAGGTTCTGTAACTAATTCGGTGGGAGCTCCCTTTGAATCGGACTCATCTGAGGTCTTTCCCCCATTGGCAGCCATGGGTGGCGGTCCTCGTGCAAGCATGCCGGCGAGGGCCGGGTTGAACCGTCCAGCGAGCTTACCTCCTACACGTCCCTGTAGTCTAGCAGGTGAGCTCGTTTCCTTGTGCAGGCCTGGCAAGGCCCGCGGTTCCTCCGGTTTCGCGCTAGATTCGGTAACTACTCGCTTTAGACCCTCGTCAGCGGGTTCTGGGGCGGATTCAGGAGCAGGCTTGGGCGAAGAAGGGGTCTGGCTGGGTATCCTCTTGGGGCCTGGTGTCGGCTTGGGCGAACTTGGCTTACTCGGTGTAGATGGTGACTTCAGTTCAGCCATTGATTTTCTTTTTGCCATCTCAGCCCTTCTGGCAAGGCCCTCTGGTAGTGGCGAATCATTCGTGGGAGTGTTGCTCCTTGAGACACCCTTACCCTCGACCTGAGCCTTCTTAAAGTCATCCTTCTTCTTCAGAATAGCCTCCTTGAATTCATCCACTCTCTCTGTCTTCTTTGGACCACCTGTCTGGCTGAGGGAAGCTTTGCCCTTAAGAATGTTATCTTTCAGCTCATCAGGAGCCACATAGTTCTGTGTCTTGGTTCTGCGAAGAGTGCCAAAGACGTTCTTGAACTCGGGTTCTTGGGCCTTTGGCGCTTCTGACCCTGTTGGCCGATGCCTCAAAGAGCTGCGGAAATCCTTCTTTGGGGGTGTCTCGGGCTTAGGTTTAGGCACAGGCGCAAAGGGTTTTACTTCTCTGGGGCTTATGACCGGCTCATCCTTGGCAGGCCCTGGCGCCTTCTTCTTCTCCTCCTCGGTGAGTTCAGGGTCCGGGACTGGCTCGGGATCAGGAACAGGTTCGGTCTCAACCTTGGCAGCCTTATCCTCGGTTGGAGTTCCGGGCTCGAGCTTAGGGGCACTCTTAGAAATGCTCAAACTGGCACCGTGGTTGTAGGGTCGGTTACCACCAGGTGGGGGAGAATAGATGCCACCAAGGCCAGTAGTATTGGTCTTTGTAGCGGTTCCCATAGGCGTAGACCTCATAAGTCCTCCGATACTAACTTGGTGCTTATGAGAAATAGACCCTGGGCGAGGCCGTGTGGATCCTTCAGCGCCAGGAACACCTCCCTTATTCTTGTTCAGCTCTGCCATCCAAGCTGGCTGCGATGAACTCGACTTGTGGTGAGTCTTGGGTGACTCAGGTGGCTTATTCAAAGCACTTTCAAGCCAACTTGACTTGGTAGGGCTCCACCTTCGAGGATCCATAGTCTTGGAAGGGCTGGTAGGAATTGGTGCTCCCTCCATAGCAGTGTCAATCGTAGGAGCTTTTGGCGTAACCTCGTTATCAGACTCCCCATGGCGAGATGTCGGCCGGCTAGAGTTTGGCGTTGTTGATTCAGGCCGTCCCTTGCTCTGGGGTCGCGCGTTGACAGATAGACCGCCCCCTTGGTTCGACTGGATCGAGTTGGCGCGATTCAGACCAGGAGGGCTCGTAACGCTCCATCGCTTAACACTATCTGATCTCTTCATCATGGCACTCTGGACGAATCCGCCCATACCCTTGGTGGGCGAATTGGATCGCGAGTTGGATCGAGTAGGAGATACACGCCCTGACATGCTTCCGAAGCGGTCACCCACAGACTTGTCCTCACCGGCGTCAAAGGCTGGAGGATTCAGCGTTGGAGGACTTGCCAGCCTCATCTTAGTAGGAGTAGCAGGTTCCTTAGCGGGTTCCTTGACGGGTTCCTCGGCAGGTGGGCTTGGTTTTGGTTGTTCGGCTGTCATGCCCGGTAACTGTGCCTTGACAGAAGCCATGTCCAACCGATCGGTATCCTCGACTTGGTTCTTTCGATAAGCAGCTGAATTGGCTCCACGGTCGGCTGTTTGGCGAAACCATGAAGGGTCTTTTGATCCAAGGGCATGAGCAATCTGGTCCTTCGAGAAAGTCTGCTCAGTGGCTGAAGCTGGAGCTGGGGAAGACTCCTGCGACCCAATGAACGACCGCTGGGTCGCATTTTGGGTTGCGAGCATGCTCAACGGGCGGGTAGAGCCGCTGCGGGAGTTAGGTCGCCGCTGCCATGATAATGCAGAGTAACGAGTGGGTGTAGTCGCGGGCTTGGTATCGACATCAACAGGAGACTCGTTCTCCTTGGTCGGAGAGGAGCTGACTTCCATTGGAGCTTCGGGCTTTGCTTCAGGCTCAGATGATGGCGAGGCAGCGTCGTCCTTGGACACACTGGGGGAGTCGAGCCTCAATGCCTCGGATAGATGAACGCTACGACGACTCGAGCGTGGTGAGGGAGTGTTTGCAGGGGAGGACTTTTGTGGTGAGATTGATCGTGCACGTTCTGTCAGTGGTGATTGTGGTTAGCAAGAGGACACCATCGGGGATTATGTGATTTCAGCATCAATGCATCCCAAAGCCAAGACAAAACCATGAGTAAGCCAGTAAAATAAGAATACAACAATGGAAAGTAAACAACGGGTGTACGACGGAGGATGTTGCCCTGGAAATTGGAAGAGGGAACGCCATCAATGCAAGGAACAAAGCCTCTCGGGTGGGAGTCAAGCTGCAAGCAACAATGGACGCCCAAGCTCAAGCTCTCTCTTTCTTTGTTTTTTGGTTATTTTTCTCACCTTCACGACGGGCTTGTCTTTCTCGCTTGGCAGCCAAGTATTCTTCAAGCTCACGAGCTCTCGTTTCGTCTTCTTCGATCTGTTGGCCACGCAGGCGCTCGACCTGCTCGAGAAATTGGGAGACTTCGTCGGACATGGCTCTGGGGCTTTTGGGACATGACACGGAAGGGGGTGGATGTTTTAGAAGAAGGACGGCGCAGCGTGGGCCCTTAGCTTTTCTGGATAGCACACACAGTAAGCGCGAGCAGGAAAGTACACAATGCAATCCTACGCACAAGGTTGCAGCAGGTGTTATAGACTGCTTTCTGCTATCTCCCAAGAGCCTAACGTAGCCTTGAGATGGATGTGGTGCTGGTGGGAAGTTGATAATGGGTCGCTCGACTGGGATGGGATCATGTCCGTTAGCTGCAGTGGAAATTTCACATGGCGCTTCTACGACCTTATTGGTTCATGACCGTCCCCAGGTGTGTCTGTCTCTAAAACCCGCTATGAGAGGGGGCCGCTGTAGCGCCCATGCAACCCGAAGTCTCAGGGGCACTCGTTCCCGCTCGCTAGGGAGGGAGGGACTGCTTGACAGATTCTGGCCCAAATGCGGCCATCAACGGACGGGATTGTCTCTAATCTTGGTGCACATCAGAACTCGATCTCATGCAAAAATATGCATGAACCTCGTCTCATCACTTGCATGATGCAGAATCGGAACGATAAAGATTCAATTGATATCACAGGCAACCCAAACTCAGCCTCACTCAACTCACATGTTGTGTTCCTATGCGGTATAAACAAAAGAACCAATATAAAACGTCATCCTTTGTTTACTTTCAACTTTTCCCCACGGGCGATCGATCCACTACAACAACAAACTCAAACCATGGCTTGAATCCGTTAAACCTTGTCACATCTTGGTTCGTCTACCAAGTGAGCAGTACGTATCTCGCTCTCTTCTTATGCCTCAGACCACACAAGCAGGTTATCTCAGATTTCTCGATCGACAATACGACCTTGTAAGGTTAGCACAAGCTGCACGCGGCACTTGGTGATGCTCTCCCGCTCCCCTGCGCTTCGCTAGACGAGGCCTGTAAAGATTGCGTGCTGTAGAGTTTTGCGGGACGTTTTACGTTGCCCGGCGTAACGAATTTATTATATCGGGTTTCAACGTTTTGAGCTAGCTGACTTTCTTATGCATATCCACGCTATTCGGCTGCTTGCTTGCTTCCAAGTCTCGCGGCTATCCACACTCTGTGGTTTGTTTGTTGCTTTTGCAAAAAGACTTCCTGTTGTGAGGCCAACCAGAACTATTTGGTTGAGCCAGTCTCGTTTAGTAGAGAAATAGTCTCTTTTTTGCATCCTCCACAACCCATGATAGACCTTCTTTAAGGTTGGTTCCAGTCATGGCGCTGCATGGCAGGATGTGCCATCGATGTGTCCGTATCGATTTCAGTTGTAACTCCTAAACATCGTGGTGAGCTCGGTTGGTCATATCCATATGACATGGCGTGACGAGAACATACTGAGAGAATCTCTTCTTCCGTCATACATCCCTCAACATCTGTTTTGTTGGCAAAAACAAGCAGACTTGCCCCTGCAAGACGCTGTACCACTTGTCAGTAGCTATCCGACCGTTGCCGTGTCATATCACACACCTCTTCTAAGAGTAAACCTTGAAGCTCGTCTCTGCAGTCTTGGATACGTAAACGGTCTGTTGCGTCGACAACCCAGATCAAAGCATCTGTCTTTTCGAAATAGTTTCTCCAGTATGACCGCAACGTTTTCTGCCCACCCACGTCCCCTGGGGGAGTCAGCTCATCTCATGGACTTGGCATATTTAGGTCACACACAGATGTTCAGTTTGTACCTGTAAGGTCTGTCAGCGGTGCTCTATGACGAATAAAGTCCTTCTTACCCCTCGTAGTCAATCGTCTTGATGATGAAACCCAATGTTGGGCTTACGGTGTTGACATCCTCTCCCATAACCTTCTTGACGATTGTGGTCTTTCCAGCATTATCCAGTCCGCTATCAAGAGTTAGCCAGAATTCCTAATGGAGCAGGTTATGGTCAATACTCACAGCATCAGGATTCGCATTTCTTTATCCTTGAGTCGGGCTTTTCGCAAGATTGACAACATTTTGATTCACGAGTTGTGTATCGAATTAACTCGATAGTAAGACAAGCAAATCACTCTAACTTCGTTCTTCAGCAGTTTCGTCGGTTATTTGGTCTTTGAAGGATTTCTTTCTTCATCACCAAACTATGAAGGTCGTTGAATTCAGTTGCCTGCGGCTCTCATGGCTCCACGTGATTGGTGCTCGCTTGATCTCCTTCGCCCCTCCAACTTCACCACTCTCATATGCTAACTATGCCTCAACCGCAACTATCAATGGATTATCTACATGATCTGACTCCCATGACATTATAAATCCTATCGAAATCCCGTGTTTACATAAGCTACTTGACATGAACATGCACTCCAACTTGGCCCAAACATTCCCTGCCATGCAATTACCATTGCAATGAACACTCAAAACTCAATAGCCCAGGCTCTAGTACATCAATTCCTCACTTCCTCCACAATTTCTGAAGCTGGGCGCACCTCATGCTCCCATACGACTAGGTCCTTCCAGACGCCTGGGTTTTTCCCATGCTTAACAGCTTCCTTGAAAGTCGCGACCTTGGCAAAATCGTACTTCTCGAGCAGACGAGTCGTCCACTCGATTCGAGAATCGTCCTCGCCATCAAAGAAGGTCTCCAAGTACAGCTTGCTGTATTTTCGTTCATTGTGTGCAGGAATCTGTTCGTACGTCTTTCGGGGCTCCGAGCAGTTCCAGGTGTAGTCCACAAGACTACGATGGTAGATGGACGTGGACAACATAATTCTGTCCAGCAGTGCCGACCCGACTAGCATTTGGCGATGCTCTGGGTCGACAATGAGCTTGATTTTCCCAGAGAACCTGGCTCCCTGGCATGCGTGGCCTAGAAAGTCCTGTCGAGAATCATCGACAAAGGCAAAACCAAGGATGGCTGGGCTCTCTGAAACTCCGTGGGATTTCATAATTCCTATGAGCTTCTGATAGCGCTTTTCGTCGACCTTAGACCATCCAGAACGGTCGGCTATCTCGCAAGAAGATTCAATCGCCACAATGAAAGGGCGACGCTTCAACGTGCAAGCGTTGTAGAGTTCTGCAATTTGTGCGCTGTCAACTTTGGGTAGGTAGACTTGCGAATCTTCTCGCTGCATCTCATTATTGACGATGTTTGCGATGCCCTGGAAGTCCTCGGGCTGGACGGGCCGAAGAGTACAATCTGCATCAGGCCACTTGTCTTCCTCCTGCGTAATGTTGGCATACTTCTGTTCTTCTATCTTACGCTCAATCTCTTCCTTTTTCGATTTGCGTAGATCCAGCTCGCGGGCGATATAGCCTTCAGAATTGGTGACCGCGCGGCGCCAGTTGTGCTTCGCTTGGCTGTCTTTCTGAATTTTGATATATCGCGGTGGAGGGATCAGTTTGCCTGTCGAAGGGTCGATGTCGCAATCATCCACCCGAGGGTGACGGTTTGCGGTAAGGTTGATGAGGGGATAGCTTTCTTGATGTGTCTCCCACTTCTCGACGGCTGTCAATAAATTCGGATTGGCCTGGACAAGGGCCATATCATCATCGTTTTCGCGATCATGTGGTTCAGGGCTATTCAATGCGGCCATTTCGTCTGAAGGTAGTGGACCAGCACTCAGCGCCATGGAGGCGGTGCTTAAGGATCGTTGTCGGAGAACAAGGGCGGTTGACGGTGTAACAGCTTGGATGATATGCAACGGTGCTGGCAAAGGAGCACCTTCAAATTCCGACGAGTTGTTACCGATTGACTGCTCCTTAGGTGAGTTCCAAGTGCCGACGGAGCTGTGCTCAAAGTCGTCTGTCCCTTCGGAATCCACGATTTCAGGTGATTGGTGAAAGGTTGCGCGAACAACTTCCTGCACAGGCGTCTGATACGGAGCAGGAGAAGAATGCACGACTTTTGTAGAAAGCCGTCGATGCGGAGGAATGCGAACCGCCTCGTTCGTACTTTCTTGAGGAGAAAGAGGAGAGCGAAGGCCCTTCTCCCTATTCCAATAGCTTTGCTGGAGAGGAGTGGGGTATCCATTACTCGATGCCCCTTGCGACCCGAGGAATCGCTGTTTAACGGCGCCCGCAGGCAGAAGCTGCTGATTTTGGTTTTGAATCCCAACGAGTTTTCCCATGCCTTGGATGCGCTGCAGTGAGTTATTGAGGTTTGGCGAAGGCGAAGGCGTGCTGCCTCCGCCGCCCCGACTGCTGGGGGCCCACGACATGGCTTGCAAAGTCGGCTTTCCATTGTTAGTTCTTGCGAATAATAGGAGGAAATGCAGCAAATGAAGACGAACCTATATGAAGGCGACAAAAGCGGGTGTACTACTAGAAACAGCGGTGCAAGCAGCGGCACGAAAGACGGTGAGGGGACAACAGAGTTCGAAAAACAATATGAAGGAAGAGGAGAGAGTGAAAGAATACCAACAGTCTTCTCGGCCGGGCGAGTAAATGTTGGGGTTTGGTAGTGTTGAGGAAGGGGAAAAACTCGAGCTTTTGTTTGTTGCGATGGAGAGGGGAGATGAAGGCGAGCGGCCCAAGGATAGAAAGGGAGGGTAAGGTACTGTGTGAAGAAGAGAAGCACGCGGTCAGCTCTTGCCTAGCAGAGAGAAACTAAGTAAATGAATCATAGGCCACTGCCAGTTGTCAACAGTGGCAGAATACAGCACCTACGGTACCTTACTGACAGCCCGAGGGCTTTGTGCCAATGAACATACCTGACTGAGGGTACAAGGCGAGTCCAAGTACGGTGATATATCAAGGGCTATGGCAAGCCAACCTAAGGGACGAGGCAATACTCAGAGCAAACCACGGCTACGTGCATATTATGAATGGGTTCAACAGCATTTTCTGTGGTTCAAGACGAATTGCAGGGGTTCGGGTGTGACAAGTTAACAACAATCAAGATATGAACAATAACATCAACGAACGAATCTAATAAACAAATGGAATTATATTTGCAGAGCTCTGCCATGTGTTGTCCTATATGTTTGTTTCCCAGGGTATATCTAAACTAACAACAAAACATCAACCAGTCCCATACTCCTTGGAAAGCATCAACTCCAGTTACTCCTCATCACTGTCCTCCATCAGTCGTCTATTCTCCCGCACTTGATCCAACACACTCTTCTTGGGCTGGCTCTGAGTCGACATACGTGATGTTCGACGGCCCATCTGACCACCTGGAACCAATGAACCCACATTCTCTTGTGAGCGTCTAAACCCAGGATGCGAAGAGTAAATGCTCGACGCTGCAATTGATGGAGCGACCGAGGCTCGTTGCTTCCCGCCCCGTGCTGGCCGAGGCGTTGACGGCTCCCCATCTATAGATGGGATACCCGTCTTGAATCCGAATTTCCGACAAAAATCTATATGTGCTTGGTGTTGAGCGTATATGGTAGACTCTCGAGCGCCTCCACTGGTCGGCTCTACAGTGTCTGGACGAGGAGTTGAACCCCCTGCGGCACTTTCTGGGAGAGAAAATACCGAGACAGGCACCCACTCAGTATCCGTAGGGCTATTACCGGCAGTGGTATCGGGAGGGGTTGGTCCTCTGCTGAAGCTGAGAGGAGGTGGCACGGCGCTTGGGTTACTGTAGACAGATGAAGTTTCCATCTGCTCATCTGGCACGATGCTTGCTCTCTTTCCATTGTAAGCAGAGTCTCTTTGTTGATTTGACATACCGCTCTGTCTCGTAACAGTAGCGGTCGAGGCTCTCCTGTGCTGCTCAGGTGCAAAGTCCCTCTGCAGTCGGTCATCGAGAGACATGTTCCTAACACTCTCTGCATAGTCGCTGAAGGCGGGATGCACATCGTCCTCAAAGAGTTGTCTTCGTTCATCGGCCGTAAGTCCTCGCTGTTGCATCTGACAATCCATCCATAGCAACGCTTGGTAGTCCACGTCATCATCCATCCAATTTTGCTCGTCCTCTTGGAATGGAGCACTCGACTGACTAGATCTTGATTCTGGACGAAGGAACATGCTTCTGTCCTCCTGGCTGTGGTTATTGTGGCTTGGTCGAGACGACTGTTCATGAATAAATTGCCGAGCACGAGCACGGCCGCGTCTACCGTCTTCTTCATACGCTCTATATGGATGGCCGTATACTGATCGAGATGAAGATCGAGATACATGAGATTCTGGGCGATCCTCTCTCAGGCAGTTGATGGTATTGATCAGATTGGTAAGTGCTTCACTAATCTCAGCACTTCCGGTGTAGATAGCCCTACGACTATTAGTATGCTGGTGTGATATCCAAGATTCAACAAGTCGGAGAAGTCTTGGATCTCTACCACCTTGCTCGATGTGGCGATCCCTTCGCGTGGTCAATGTCGCTCGCAGATCACTCAGCACCTGAGGTCTACCACCAATGACCGACATGATGCAAGCTTCGCATTTGCTTTTGACCACGAGGTTTGTGGGCGAAACACGTTCGTAGCCAAAGGTGGCATTGAAAGCTTTACGACCGATCCAAAGTCCAGTTACGGCATCGATGCGATCCAGCCATGCGATAACAGCATTGGGATAAGCGATACGCTGCCGCCAAGTGCGCAAAATTTGGATACGCTCTGTACATTCGGCGATGATCAAGAGCATAAGTCGCCGGATCAATTTAGGATCGAGACCATGATGGGCCGAGCACAGACATGCTGTTGGCGAACCGTCGGCACCAAGTCTATAAGACAGGCTCTCAAGTTTGGCAGACAGACGGGCCAAGAGTTTGGTGGAACGACGGTTTGACTTGTCGAGCTTAGCTACACGAGCTTGCTGGTCTAGCAACCACTCTTTATCTGGCACAGCTATGTTGACTCCTGGATCCATCCACAACAGGTCCGTGAGTTCGTCAAGCTGATGGTTTGATATATCAGGTAGTGGGATATACCTAATCTCCTCATCAGAGTCGTGATATGTACGATGGGGTACCATTATGAACACTATGAGATTTGTTCTTAGTGGAAGACAAGAAGTTCAACACAAGGCTGCCGCATCAATTTCTTTGAAAGATTTGTTCAAGAGGAAGCAAAATCACCATCAATTTGCTCCGAAGAAAACCGTAGGTCTTGGCTGTTTGCTTCCTTCACTGGCACCATATGCCTTATATAAAAGATCTTGCATGGTGAACACAGACAGTGACTGGAGGGCAACGTCAATGTGTTCCATAGTCGCGGCGCACGTCCTCGGTGCGAACAGTGCGGTAACAACTTCTTCAACAAAATAGAGCACTCCGTACCGGTAAAATGGATCTGCTGTTCTCGGAGTGAATGGCTTTGTGCGAACAAGGTACCGATATGGACTATCTCTCCAAACAAAGTGTTAGATAGGGCTGAAATCTTGCTGTGTTGTTCTGCACACCTACCTATGACTCCCAAAATCAACTGTTGAGAGGAGTCAAGGTGTGAAGGCAACCCGGAGAAGCCACAGGCTACCAGCAGTGCTATGGATGAATAGGTGAATCCGCTAGTCGTTCGATCGTGTTGAAAACAAGGTTCTCGTGGAACATTTGTCCGATTTTTATTTCTTCTGACAAAGGGAACGAGATGAACAGTTAAGTTGTTCACATACTGCTGGAGCCACATTGGGCTCATCAACGCTGTCCATCGAAAATGCACCAGTCCTTCCAGTCGTAGCGTTGCGTAACAAACCAACTGCCAGAGATAACTCCTAGTAAACAGAAAGGGCGACGAAAATACGATGGCTGTGGCACTAGAATACAAGAGCAAATTGAATCGGCATCAAACATTCCTCTCCTTGCGTCGATACCTGACCTTCAATGCAACGCCTTGGAAAACCAGAACTCCGTGATCATGCTCATATGTCGTTAGTGGGGTATCAGACTTTGGTCATCAACTTCGGACATATCCATGTCTCTGAGCCTGTTGTTCCATGCGTATCCGCTCCATGCGGATCTTAGCCGCCTCGGTGCCGTCGTCAGGTTGGGCCATCTCCTTAAGCCAAGGATGCTGCAAGGCTTGCTTTGCAGTAATACGATGGGCAGGGTCGTAAACGAATATTTTCTTTAGCAGATCGACAAAGTTCTTGAGGAAAGTGTTGTTTCCGGGAATAATTTGCTGCAGTCTGTTAGCACGAGCAATGCCAAGTCATGCAAAAGGGTTCTTACATCGAGGTGCTTCATCGCCTTCACAAAGCGACGGGAGCCGCGGGTTGTATCTGGCGTAGGATAGTCAAGCTTGAGTCTCTTGAAATATCTGAAATGTGTCAGCATGTAAATCAGGGAACTTCAAGGGGAGACTGACTTCGAGGCGGCATTACCACCACTTCTTGTAGACATCTTGTTGACAGCTTGGACAAGATGGCTATCGATTCTTGATCCGACGACAGCCTCCATCATGGCCAGGTGTTCCAAGTTATCGTGGGTCTGGAAGAGAGCATCACCCGTAAAGAACTCGACAAGGATGCATCCTATGCTCCAAATATCACAAGGGAACGACCACCCAAGTCCAAGGATGATTTCTGGGGCACGGTAGTGGCGCGTTGAAACTACCGAGGAGTGGTACTCGTCTTGGAATGTGGCAGAGCCAAAGTCGATGAGCCGAATCTCTGTGTCCAGTAGAACACGCCGCTGTGTAGCTTGGCGGCTGATAGTTGAAGAAGAGGAAGGGATCTTGCGGTTATATGTAAAGGTCTGATAGGCGTGATTACACAGCAAGATATTCTCGGGCTTGAGGTCGGTATGGATCAAGTTGAGGTCGTGCAGAACTAAGTCAAATTAATACACTGCCAAGCAATGTTGTTCATTAGTCCAACTTACAGGCAACACTGGTGAAGAGTTGTCGGGCAAAACTCTGAATCTGGCTGTTGGGAAAGGGAACGAATCCATTGCCCTTGAGAAAATCGAAAACACTCTGATCGAGCAAGTCCATGACGATACAAATGTGACCACGATAATCGAAACAGTCTCGTAGATGGATGCATCGGTTACGGTTCTCTGCATCGTTTCGTTTGAGGGTTTCGAGAACGCGAAGTTCTATCCGCGAAGCATCTCTGTATTTCTGAACTGATCGAATGATCTTGACCGCCACGGCCTTGTTGCGTTTCCGATCGTGGGCTTCAACGACTTTGCCGAAGGTTCCCTGGCCCAGTAGCCGGACAATCTGGTCTGTGGACTGGGTTAGATAAGCCTCAAAAGAGAATATGATAGACCTACACTTTTCTGTGAGTTCAGCATCAGGAACGACAATGTAATGACCATCGTCATCATCGACCTTGACGTTTTTGTTGTAATGTCGCTACCAATTTGTTAATAATCTCATCTCAATCCGTTAAGTGATGTGGAGTCAAAACTCACGTCATGGATAACTTGTACGTTAACCTCAGAGGCCTTCTTTGGAGGAAAAGGCGGAGGCTTGTATGTGAAGAAGTCCCCGAGGCCATCTACATCGCGACGTTTGGCTTCGTTAGCCACCTGTTGACGGGTGCGTTTTCGCTTAAGGGGAACCAGTCCCTCCTCATACTGGCCGTTGGATGAGAGTGATGTCGGGGCGGTGGTGTTAAGTGCCGAATTGGTGCGGTCACTACTAGAATTGGACGAGCCCGCTGGTGTTGACACCTGCAAAGGAGTGCTGTGTTGTGATTCGAGGTATTTGATGTGATAACCCGAGGCCTGGACAGTGCCGGACTCGTCTTCTCGTCTCCTCTTCTTAGCCACCTGACTGCTCGTGTTATCGCTGGGCGCAGCAGCAGTGCCATTCGTAATTTTCCGGCTAGTGTTTGCTTCAGGCTCGGGTGTGTCGTCAATGACGATGATTTCCTTTGGCAGGCCATTCTTGTAGAAGGTGCCCCAGTCGGGCTCTCTAGAGCGTCTACGCTTTCTCGAAGGTTGCTCAGCGCGAGTGGCAGGGGTACGCTCCGTCATGCTTCCTGCAGAGTATGCCGCGTCGTGTCGCGGGCTAGGTTCCTGAGCGTGGTGTGCAGAGCGAGAATTGGAGTTGGTCAAACTTATTCCATTCGAACCCGATGAAGAGTATCCCAAAGGCGACAGCTGGTACGGGGGCGGCAGAATGGCACTGTGGGAAGGCGACACAGCCGAAGAGACGGGAGGAGGTAGGATATTCTGGTTCGAGACAGTAGAACGAAAATTGGCGCTGGGGTTCGGCTGATAGGTCTGATGATGCGTGTGCGAATGGGCATAGGAGGGCTGGTAATGGTGAGGATTGTAGTGTGGAAGCGTAGCCGTCGCTGTAGTTGGTGTTGACATGATGGGGAAAGCCAAAGCCACCCTTGGGCTTTAGAGACGGCAGTAGCGATCACGAAAAACAAAAACGAGAGAGGTACAGTTTCGCTGTATCGGACGGTACAGGCGACCGATCAAATCGTCGCGTCGATTCGTATGTGTAGGCCTTTTTGAGGTTCATGTATGTATGATGGAGGAATCGTGAGTGAAGAGGAGAAGGACACAACCGATGAGCGAAGAAAGGCGAGATGGAACGGGACTGGGGAAGGACCCGGGGGGCGCACCTCCTAGTTTGGTGAATGGTTTTGGTGGTGAGGGTGGTGGACTGGATAGGACAGGATAGGTAGGTGTGCCCAGACGGGATAGAGAGACCAAGGGCGAAGGGTGGGAAAAAAGCGCTCGTCCAGCGAAGGCCAGTGACCTAGGTACAGTGGCCTCAGCGTGTGAGTTAGGGGTCAAGGTTACGAAGGGGCACTGTAGTCCACTTAGGTTCAGCTTATCGCAGGTCACGTCTCGTTAGGTTAGAATATTCTTGCTTTTCTCTCAAGAACTGAGACTAATGTGTGGGGATGAAATGGGCGAGGCGAGGGTCATAGCCAAAAGGCAGGCAAGCAGTGGAGTGACTTGAAGAGTCCATCCAGGCCCGGTTGAAGGCGTCACGGGCATCCCATTTGTCTTGGAAAAAGCGTTGGCCAAAGTTACGGGTGGCCGGGGCAGATTTGAGGGGATCCATTTTGGGTGACGTTGGTCAGATAGAGATTTGCTGGTGAGTACATTTCCTACAGGCGGTGACGTCTAGTGGTAGCATGTATTTTTGGCGTCATCCTCAACACCTGGACTGGGCTCAGTCCCCATCAAGGAGTGGGTGGATTTGTCACTCATGGATGCTTGTGTTGTGCTCTGTCTCCTCTCCTCTTCTCCTCTCGGGTTACGGCTTTGGGGTCAAGGGGATGAAGAGGCGGAATTCCAGTGGAACTGGGCAGGAAATAGAGTACAGAGGTACTTTTATCGTACTGTGGCGGCGCCGCGATTCGGCTCTCCAGACCCAAGGCACCTCAGTCGGAAAACCAGGGTCCATCACTTACAGGGCTTGAGTGGAAAGGGTTGTTTTGGGGAAGACGCCCGGCCAAGTGAGGCAAAGTGCTAAACGCTTGTGCCTGTCAGTGAGTGACAATAAAGCTCGGATACTTGATTCATCACTTTGACTTAAATTCTCAAGGTAAGCGAAAGGCCACAAGTTAGGGTGTTGATCATAAGGGAGAGGAAAGACTTAGGTAAAGTGTGAAAAACTTAGAATGATATTTTAATACTTTATCATAACGCCATTCTCTGCCAAGGTCTGAGGCTTGCTTGCTCCCGAGGTTGAGGCTGCGGAATGATAAAAACTTCAGCTGTGGAAGAATAACGAGTGATATCCAATCATGACCTCGAAGGGGTATTCCATCTCTGAAAAGAAAGAAAAACACAGAGTACTCTCTACATCATCCGAGATGAGATTCGTTGCAATGTCGCTAGATTATCCTCGGCTGTCTTGCTTATTAGGCAATCTGGAATAAATCTTTCAAACATATGTGAGGAAGAAAGAGCAGGGACCATCGTGTGAACAGAAACATTGGATGCCACTAAAATCAGTCCAGATGACGATATGAGACGTTCAGATCTCGGTACCTTAATAAACATAATAACAAACAAACCACTTTGATCCCTTGATCGCTTCAGTATTCCAGGCAGATCCTTATCATTATCATTGCTCAACGTGCCTTATCATTGGCTTTTCGTGTCATGATGGCAGGTGTGAGGATGACCTGAGAGGCTGGAAAGGGAGCCCGTTCTGTGACGGATGCATTCGTTACAACAAAGACGTGACCCACAATGTACTGCCATCGTATCACACGCATGGTTGTGGCCTGTGTCTAAGCACCTCGGTACCTCAAAGGTTTCATGATGAAAGTACACAACGCTCCCTCCTGACACTCAGACTGCGTTCCGAAAGAAGAAAAATTGGTTGTGACTGGACCAACACTGGGACTTTTCATCATCATCATTCGTTTGAGCTTGTACAGAGTTTGCTGAGGAACAGAACTCGATTCTGTTCATCCATCTACGGTCTTTAAAATCAACAATTTCTTCTTCTTATCTTGACGATTTGATGGGGACGAGCAGTTAATAACATACCGGATATACGTCATGAGAGATCTATTCACAGGGCAGCCATAAACGCGACCCTACTGCACAGAAACACACACAGAACCCACACCCTGCGCAGCCATGCACACCAAACAGTATCCATACAGTACTATCACTTAACCTAAAGGTGGCCATGAACAATCACACCTGTGTCTGTTCATACAACAACTTCTTCGTGCAGGATTTGGAATTTGACTGCTTGATGACGGAAAAGGAACCCTTTTACAGGCAAGTCAGGGACAATTGCAAATACGGTTCGGTTTGCCCGTTGGTACCTCTTTACCGCTTGAAAGAGAGTTCAACCTTAATCATCTGGAAGAGTCTAGCACTCTACCTAGGTACATTCACTCTCTGCGCACCTTAAAAGAGCATCAGATCTGGTACGCATTTCGCCCCAGGGCAGGGTGACGCTGGCGGTGGGCCTTTGTAGCCAACCCAAGACCCTCCAGCAACCCCGTGCCTTTTCTGGTGCATGTCGAAGTGCTCGCTCTTTGCTGACACTTGTTGATGTCGGAAAGAATGTCTGAGGCCAAGGTTGTGGGAGTGGTATAGCCATTACATGACAAACAGTGCTCTGTGTCACTATATCCCCCCTATTTCACCTACAGCTTGGCTGTGTGCTTGCTATGGCTCTGAAAGTACAATAGTCCGTCGTCTCAGCCCTCGAAGACCCCGGACAAGGCACCCCACACTTGCAGAGAGGGGATGGATGCCACCAATTCTGTCTCGAATCGTTCCGGGCATGCAGCCGTTACAGTTCCAGAGCCTCTCTGCACCACACTCCAGCATGACCACCAGTGATCAGTGGACAGTGGACACCGTCCGGACTTTTGCTGACCCAATGTCTTGGGCTGATGAGAGGCTAGAGAGGTTCAGTCAGCTCGCGGCCTCCGACATCATTCGTCGCAGCCAGCCGCATGTTGAGAGGAGCCTGAAGGAGCTGATACAACAAACAATAGCGTTAAAATTGATCATGTCGCTTCCCGAGTCTTGTTCTAAGGAAGCACGAGCATACTCACAACCTTGGCTGGACTTGGTTACTGAACAATGTGTTCGAGAACTTATTGGTACCATTTCACACAGGTGCACACACTCGTCCACTCTTGCGGCACATGCCCGTCTAGCCCGTCTCCCGCTTCGGCGATGGATCCCTCCTATCCGCCAGTCACTATTCCCCAGCTCCAGAATGTTTGACTTGGACCCTCCAATTACAGATTCGAGCATATGGAGGCCAACAACCCCAAATCCATTCTTTCCGAGGACTTTGTTGCCCTTGGTGGGCTACCAATGATTCTCTGTACTGTGGGAATGAATGACATCTCAGGTGTCTTCTCTCTCGTTACTGCGTTATCTCTATGAACCGACAGTGTGTATCTACTATGCATGTCTTGAATGAACTGGGACAACTCTGGCGGAGGGCGTTCCTTGCTCCTCTCAGCCCAAGGGCACCCCACTGTGCGCCACGAACGTGATTGTGGTTCTCAATTTACGGTTTCCTGTTGGCTGGGTCTCATTTCCTTACTGACGGCGATACGTCTATTATGAGCACATCAAACTTCGCATTCTCAGTCTCATCACGGCCATGATTCCGTTGCTATTCATAGGTGGTCCTTACCGAACCGAGACGCTACGGTACTTGACCAAATCCTCCTCATCAAATTAGTATTAGGCACCCCCGTTTCATCAAACCCAGAAGTCAACGAACGGGACGAGCTTTCGACTCGGCGTTTCCTGCTTTGCCTTGTGTTAACAGTCTCAGCAGTGGTCACTTCTGCCCCATCCAAGGCCACTGCCATATTGCCAACCAATACGCCCCACCAAGAATCGTCACCAACTTCCATGGCCATGTCACTTTGAATAGTCCTAATCTAGACAGTTCACGAATATTCCTGTGGAAACCTATCTCTCGCGTATGAGTCTTTGTTCTTGTCAACATGAAGGCAAAGAGCATTTACCCCTCTCTTTTTTGGTTATCGCAAGATATGCAGTCCTGCTATTTGCTTGGTTACATTCCTTTAACAGGCGCGACGCGTCGGCTCAGCATCTAGCCTGGGCTAGCCTTGTCGATCCCGGTGGCGATAGTTTGACTGTCTGACCGAAATGTGCAGTCACTAGACAGACTTCCAAGGCTCTTCTCCCGGCTTGATGATATTGGCTTGATGAACTTTACACCGATGCTTTATTGGCTGTGTTTCAATGGAATCAGGTTATCTTTTTCGACTGTGATAGGCAAAGGGCCCATTTGGGCTGCTGACTGCACCCTTATGACCAACCCTAGACTTCAACAGCTGTCTATTTTCATCAAAGGCGTCAGTCAACTTAGGTCGTAAGACCTAGGTCAAGAACTGTACAAGTTGCAATGTATTGCGCTCTTTATAAAGGGTGTTGTATGAATCCATTCATCTAATATCTAATGATACAGTCAAGTCTAGCTCTATGGGCTAAATCGAGCAACTTCTGGCTCTGAAAAGCTCTTTTCCTTGCGTTCCTGCATAACATTTCAGACCTGGCACGCTCTCAAAGTAGCAAAGAATCTCTATCTATACTATAAACGCCGCCTTTTCGGTTCTCGTTGTCTCTCGTATTTTTAAACCAACCAAGAGACAAACTTTTTAACCCTTTTGTTCTTTCGTGCAAGTTTGAGGCAATTCTGGGTTGTTAACCAGTGATAACTTGCTTTGTCAACAAGGTCTGAAGGAAGCCTCTCGGCTGTTGTTCAGACACATGTTGTCACAGGAGATCGATCAAGGTGTGCAATCGTTCTGACGGCCATCATGCTTAAGGGGATTCTGTTTTATGCAACAGAGGCCGTTTACAGGCCCCGGTTGAAAACAACCTTGCCGTTCTTGCCTCCCTTGCCATGGAACTCAGGCTCGAGTGACTCAGCGCTCACTTCTTGTTGCTGTGGGAAGACAGCCAGAGCGAAAGGAAGGACGGCGAAGGAGGTGAGGGCGATCAAGCTCAAGTTGATGCCCAAGGGAATACCCTTGGCGAGTGCTGGTCGTGAGCGCACCCACTCCTTTTGCATGAGGTTCTTATACCAAGCTTGCCTGCTCTCGATATGGTACAAGACCATAGGGGGAAGAACCATGATAGGAGACGCTGTGAAGACTCGGCTGGCTGCGGTTTGATACACAGCGAGCTTGGCAGCAGATTGAGACTTGCCCAGCGAGGGGACGTCTCGCTCCGACTTGCCTTCGGCGATGAGCTTCTGCTTGTCATCATCCGAAAGCACAGGTCGAACATCGATACCTTTGACGATCTCGTCCCGGCGCATGAGGTAGGTGTTGAGGCCAGCAGCTGTAGCAACAGCAGCGAAGGGAATCAGTCGACCGAGGATTTGGCGGGTGGAGGGTGTGACCTTGAGTCGAGGCACAATGGCGTTAAGACCAAGAGCGACAGAGCAGGAAGCTCCCACTGCAGAGAGGTATGACTTGATCATGACTTCGGTCGACATGGGGGAGGACTTGTTGCCATTGGCAGTGTTGAAAGCGACATTCAGGGACTGGTTGAAGACTTGCCATCCAACAATGCCGACTGTACCCATGCCAGGTTGAAGCATACCGGCGGTCACGACGAGGTTGGTCAGGACATAGCAGGACATTCGAAAGGGAAAGAAGACGGGCTCGCCGGTGTCTGTTGCACAGTATCTCGTCAGCTGGTGTCACGATTGCACTCTGCCAGGGCCATATATACCAGGGTGCAGCGTAGAGTCAACAACCTTCTTCGCATGCCACAAAGATGGTGACATGTGCTCGATCTTCCCCGTCTTGTAATCCGTCACCAGCTTCTTGGCCGCCTCGAGTCCGGTCTTGCCCGCGAACAGGGTTCTAGAGAATGCGCCAGCACGGTCAGCTCATGATACTTGAAGTCGGAGGTTCAGAGTTTCAGCAATTGGACTTACGTAGGGTCTGTGATGCCCATTGTATGGCGCACCCGTCCCATATATGTTTCAAGGTCATACTGGGAAGCGGGAAGCTCCCGCGCGCCTGGAAGCGAGGCCGACATGATCTGTGTGTAGATACGGGACGGATTCTTTGTCGGATTCGAGATAACGAAGGTATTCGCTCGCGAGCAAGTGGGCGGCGGGAGGGGGAAATAGACAATGCTTTACCTGACCTGAAGTAAAGCAAGGCAAGGTAAAGGTAATTACCTTAATTAATCGACCGCTAGAGGGGTTCTTGTGGACTAGAAATGCCCGAATGACCACTTCGTGGGACAAAAAAATCCGGTGGAGGGGGATTACTCTGAATAAACGCGACGATAAGCTAACGTAGCCGCAGGTGAGTCCCGCTTTCGGAGCCGGCACATGGCTTAATTTACGTACATACATACAGCCCCCGGCCCGGGCTCTAAATCGTGGGGTTACGCATAAGCAGAATCGGGACGAGTCCCGAGTAGAGATGAATATGTCTCTAGAGTTAGTACAGAATTTCTGGTAGAGATCAGTATATGATAGACACAACTTGAAGATCAAAAGAAGTATTCAGGGTCCATCTATATCGGCGCCGGTCCCTTATCGGAGCAATGATATCAGTCACTCAAGAGATCCCTTTAAGCACGACAAGGCACGTAGTACATAGGTACCGACTCAAGTCAGGGTCAACCAATTAAATATCTAATATCAAAAACACATTAAATAAATAGGAGATTAGGCTAAGATATAAGTACTTTAGATAATGCAGATTGCAAATCGTAACTTAGGACTTTACTGCTCTGTTACCTTCAGCTGGTATATGTAGCGTATTGATCAGCGGCCAATCAAAACTGGAGCAATCTCCACTTATATTTGTCTATAGTGCCTACCCGTTTCCTGAGGCATGATTAAAATCCTAAGCAGTAAATGAATCAACCGTGATTGGCGGGTTGATATCCCGAGTCCCCATCTCTGAGTACCGGATTTGCAAAAAGATACAATGCCGGCGAGTGACCATTCGGCAAAAGATATATTCCAGCGAGTAATCGACCACGCCAGGATTCGAACCTGGAATCTCTAGAGAGTTCGGAAGCTGGAGACCGAAATCTAGCGCCTTAGCCATTAGGCCACGCGGCCGGAACCTTTTATTTCCGATGAGGAGCATGACCGCTATTCTCTTCCAAGATTGGAATGCTGGCTGCTCAGATCATTGTCGTTGATGTTTGAAAGGTGGGAATGTCTTGGATATGTTGTTGTTGTATGAGAGTTTGAGTTGTTAGTTGGCTGAAAGCTTGTTCGAGGGTGGAGTTACAGTGACGCTGAATCTCCTGTGTTCAGTCGCATGTGCGGCCACCCTAGAGAAGACATCTCGACGAGGATAGAACGTATAATAGTTTCTCAATCTGCATCAGGTGAGCTTCTAATTCATAAAGCCATTGATTTAGCTTTAATGCTTGTGTTGATAGCTGTAAATGATTCAAGACATGTTCCTACCATATGGGAGAAACTCGCATCTCTCTGTTTCCTAAGGCTCTACAGACTTGAACAGTAGGAGTCACTTCGAACAATAAACAGTCATCATCAACAGGTCATATATAGCGTTAAAACTCTATGCTTCTCTTATCATACAAGTCTATTCATACCGAAGACCTTATTTGTCACCCGCATCCGCCATGAGCATAGCAATCGCAGGCTGGAAAGCAGCCGCCTTCTTGAAATCTCCCAGCTTAACACTCATCAGATCAAGAGCCATGAGCGCCTCACCAGCTTGACCTTTCTCGTCTCTCTTCAACGAATCAGCCTTGACATATCGTTGCGAGAAATGCGTGAGCAGCGTTCTTCGAGCCTTCATCTTGCGCGCAATCTCTAGTGCCTCGCCCATCGTAGAGTGGCCCTTCTTCTTAGCGTGAGCCAGCATGTCATCGTCGAACGTGCACTCGTGAATAAGCAGGTGGGCACCTTCGCACTCCTGAGCGAACTCGTTTGAAGGACGGCAGTCACCTGAGTATGCGATGCGGAGACCGGATGTGAGCTCGAGTTCTGTTCCGTAGGAGAGCCAGCAGTGAGGAACTGGAATGCGCTTGATAGCACGGAGCCCGAAGTCGCCATTCTCGATCACGAAGGGGCCGGTGTTGAACTTATCGGGCTTGGTGCTGCTGCAATGGGGGAAATGGAGTCTGTGGAAGCCAATATCCTCGACTTGAGAGACCTCTTCCAAGAGCGCCTTGTATCTTGATATACAAGAAATAGCTAGCTTGGCATTGGTGTCTTCGATGGTGTGTTCGTACCAAGCTTTGATCAGATTGGGAGTACCAAGGTGATGATCAGCGTGAAGATGGCTGATGACAATGCACTTGAGATCTCGGAGGATGTTTCCAGTTTCCTCCTCTCCAAAGAGCCGTCGGATTTGACCCAAAGTGCCCTCGCCAACATCGAGAAGATAGTTTCCAATACCGGGTACCCGAATCAGTGTTGACGAAACATTGCGATATTTGCCTGGGATTGAAGAGCCAGTTCCAAGGGGAATAATTTCAGCATCCCGGCTGGGAATATCTTGTTCATCCTCTTCCAATTTCCGCAGGAACTCAGGATCGGATATCTCTTCACGAGCCTTTCGTGCTAGTTCGAGAATCTCATCACTGACAGACTGAGCTGCCTCCAAGAGATTAGGAAACGGGGCAATCTCACCCTCCCCGAATTTGAGTCGGGGCATGAGCGCAATTTTGGTTCCTGTCCGGCCAGACTCAACTTGTGGTCCGTTTGGCATGGCTCCCTTGACATCGTTATCGTATTTGAGGAGAGTGAATCTCTCAGGGTCGACCCTCCGTAGCTTGGTCTGCAACTGACCAGGTCCAGCCAGAGAGATCATGTTGGGGCATGTGTCTTGAGCACAGAAGAAGTGCTTCATTGTGGGGTGCTCATCCACAAACTTCTGGATTCTAGCATCGCCTGCCATTCCAGGGCCGAGAATCCAATACACAATAGCCACATGAGACATCAATTCGGAGTTAGACCATTCAGGTCGCTCCATGAATGAGTCAATGAGGTCGCGAGATTCGATGTCGGCGAGAATAAATCCTTGGCCAGGCTGAGTCTCGCCAAGAACCTGCTCAGGAGTTACAGTGACGCCATCTTTTGTCACTATAGTATTGCCCGCAGTCAACTGCTTGAAGTCAGTGACCTGTACTCCCAGCTCCTTGGCCTTCTGAGGGTTGAATTTTCCGCGGCGGTCGAGGCATTTGACGATGTAGCACATAGAGCTTTGGCTGTAGATTGTTGGGGGCAGTGGTCGATGCGTGACGTTGAAAATATCCCCGCTGCGATCGATTTGAGCCTCCTTCTCGGGGAATACCCAAACAATTTGATCCGGTTTTGTCAATTTTGACCCATCGCTAGGTCTAGGACCCTTGTAAAGCTTTGTTTCGTCTTTTTCACGTATAAAGACAGTAGTATCCTTGGGCTTGACCTCGCTCAGTTTGACAGGGATGAGCATGCCGTTTCCTTTGAGTCTTCCATTGAACATAACTTTCTCAACAAGAGTGGTCGCATATTCAGGGTCTGAAAGTGGTGACCATTCTTTGAACTGTGGTTCGTCTTGGTCTCCAACGATGGCACTCGACCTGCGACGCTTCTTTGGGCTGCTGGAGCGATCTCGTTGGATCGGAATCTTCCACACACGGAGCACGTCGTCTTTCCAGTCCGGTTCTATGCTCTCAATTGTCTCAAGGCGAGGGTTTTCTCTATGCTCATGCGTGCGCACAGAGATCGGCTGTCGCAAGATGACGGGACGGCATGCGGCGAGAGTGTGGTTTAGATTCTCGCCACCATGGATGTGAATGGTTTCGAAAGCAGCTTGCTTCGTCAACTTTTGGCCCTTGCTCTTCCTTTCTTCATTGATCAATGCTGTCTGTTCTCTGCTCGCCTCTAGAGCGCCACCAACTGTGAGAACATAGCCGAAGAGACCTCCAACCAACTCCCACGAGACACTGCCGCTGAGAAAGACCTGCTCTGTTGCTCCCATTCCTAGTCTCCTGCTCTGGAAAGCGCGCTGAGTCCCTTCTTCGGGCCGGCCAAACAGATACGCCCGCTTATCGCTGTGGACAAAGAGACAAGTTCCGGGAGTGTCCATGGTGGGCGCCGAAGCGATCTCAACTGAAGTCGTCATTGGAGCACCGGCAGAATTCTCGCTCACTTGTGGTTTTGGTTTTTCGATAGATTCTGAGGACAGGCGGGGTTTCCTGAAAGCTCGAGACTTTAGTTTTGGCTGTGAAGCGTTCCAGGCTCGTCTGCAGAAATAGAGTCCAGGTGAGGTTGATGAAAAAGTTGGTGGTAATGGACGGCTACAAGAATTGAATAAATGTGCGAGGCGTCGAGTGCCCCATGTTTGCATGAGAGAGTTTTTAAAGGGTTAAGAGGGAATTCGGCGTGATACAAAAATGCATCATCTGCCTAAGTCATAGGTAATAGTCAATATAATATTTCTGCTTGAAACGATCAACTTTTTTTTCCCCTTCAGAGTCAGACGCGGCGAATGACTCCTCTTTCCGCGTTACACTAGCTCGCGCTGTCACATGAAGTGGTTATAGTGGTTGCATTATGTAAGGTGGCTACCCTAATACTTGGAACAACCCTAATCTTGCGAATCTATCCCTATGAAATAGACTATGATTCCCTAAATATATATGGTTGATCATGCTATCTATATTATCATTGTATTTGGCATGCCTTAATTCTTATCTTGTTCCTACACATGTAGCTGAGATCTAGTCATCGATATTGAGTTCTGACGTCAGCTCAGAGTACCATTCATCAGATACCAAATGGGAGGACTGTTGGCATTGATAGCCAATGATAATTGATCATAGAGATCTTGGTGATAGTCCAAGGTAAGTAAGTAATTGGTCAAGTTGTGAACAATTTCGATGATGTTGCGGTATTGGCTTTAACGCCGCTATACGAGGATATCCGCGAGCAACAATGATTCTTTTACATCGTATATTATATATCAAAGAAGTGATCTTCTCTTACCAAAGTAACTACCACTTATAAGACATACATCTCTTTTTCCGTATTTCCGAAACTAGTGGTCTCCCTTCGAATCACAAGGTACTCAAGAATCAAGGCTCAATACCTGACTCGAAATGTACTCAATCAATGACCTCACCCAAAGCCAATACCAGTGGAGAAAAAAGACAATCCACTTGCTTTATCACGCATTACAAACGATTTTAGCAAGCAACATTACCAATAAACTTTCATAGAAAAGAATACCCCGGAATCAACATCTAACCCCGAACCCCTCCGAATATCCCCATGCTTTTATTTTAACCCACCTAAGTCAAGTCCCTCCATGCGTCGCATCTTTAAACCGCTCACAACTCACTCATCGCGACTATTTTCAACCTCTCGATTCGTCATGGGAGACGCAATCATCAAGCGCAATCCTCACCCGGATTTTAAGCAGGTCGAGGCTTCAAGGCCCGAGCTGGATGCCAAGTCTCAGTTTCGCTACACCAAGACTGTTGATGCGGATTGGACTTTTGGCGAGGGTGCGAATAAGTTGGGCAAGGATGATGCCGATAAGAAACATGTCACCATAGACCCTCATGAGGAGGGTCGTCCTGCGGGGTTCAACTACAAGCTTCTCATCTCTGCTATTGTACCGCGTCCTATCGCTTTCATGAGCAGTCAAGCTCCCGACGGTACAAAGAAGAACCTCGCCCCGTTCAGTTACTTCAACATGATGGGCCACGACCCGCCCATGTTTGTTGTTGGTTTCGCATCTGGACTCGCCAATGCGAAGGATACACTTCGCAACGTCTCCGACTCCGGCGAGTGTGTTATCAACATCATCTCGGAGCACTTCATCGAAGCCGCAAACTCAGCTAGCGTCAACGCCCCTCCTGATGTTTCCGAGTGGGATATTTCAGGCCTGACACCCAAGTACGACTGTGAGACCGTCAAGTGTGCTCGAGTGGGCGAGGCTATTGTTAGCATTGAGTGCAAGCTCGACATGCTCAAAGAGTTCGACAGCAAGGCACGACCTGGAAACAAGTCTGGCTGCATGGCCGTTTTCGAGGGAACTCGCTTCTGGGTTCGAGAGGATGCGTTGAACGAGGATAAGAACATGGTTGATCCTGGCGTGTTGAAGCCAGTCAGCCGATTAGGAGGAATCACATATGCCAGGGTTACTGAGGCGTTTGAGATCCCCAGAACAGATTTTGATAAGGACGTCGGTGGCCAGGAGGGAGTTGAAAAGATACAAAAGCCAAAGAACTAGGTTAGACGTGGTATATATTCATTCATGACCAAACACCAAATATATAGAATAAACAAGCCCGCAAACACGGCTTAATGACAAAATGGCAATCATGCAATACAATTCACCAGGAGTGATTCATGCCCACCTTTCATTCCCTGAGCTATACTCATAAACCAAACCGTCGCCTCATAAGCAAAATGTATAACAAACATAAACCCAAATGGTAGCACAAGCCCACGGAGCTTATAGCCAGGTGCTATAGAACAAAAGAAATCATATATGGCCGAATGCCAGAGAAAGAAAAAAGTTCAAACGCCGGTAAATGAAGTGCTCAGAGATAGATGCTCTGACCAGAATGGGAGATGATAAATTCGCATCCCAAGGGCGACTCAGTTTCGCTCTCAAAATTGTGCAGTTGTTTCAGAATAGTGTTTCCAACATTAGGTCCATCATCCAGCCGATCCTTGACATGGATGATGACAACCTTAAGACCTTCGAGGGGCCGTTTGATCTTGGGCACAGATGTGAAGGAATCAGATGGGTTGAGCGTCAACTCAGCCGTTGGCGAAACGAGGTGTGGTGTAGGAGGCGTTTCTATACCAGGGCGAACGTAATCCGGTGTCGAAGCCTTGATGGTCCTGGGAGACACGGGGTCTTCTGAGGTGAGATTCGCGATAGAAGGATTTCGTCGTGGAATCTCGTCAGTCGTGCTACCCATGCGCTTGCGCTTCTTAGGCTCAGAATAATGCGACTTGCGTTCGACTTCGACCTCATGAGCCAGTGCACGCAGCTCCTCAATGACATAACGGGGCTTCAGGTGCCCGTACAGACGATCCTCGGCCTGCGACTCGTCGTAGCTGCACTCGATGAAGATGGCCTTGAGGTTACCAGCGGCGATCTTTGGCGCAGCTTGTTGCCAGATATGTAGATTTCGCGGGCTTAGTGATATGCTATCAGGCTCAACGTCCCCGAATATCAGGACTTCGCGGTGGGTGGTGGGGTCCTGGATGAAGTAGGCGCTTGAGTTGTAGACGCAGATCTGCTCCTGTTCCGATGCAGTAGTCACAGGGCTGAAGCTGTTTTGGGGGATCAGGAGTGACCCTCGATGTAGGGAAATAGATCCCGGGTAGTAAGATGCTGAGCGCGCGATGGGGCCCAGTGGCATAGATGCATCATGGCTGCTGAAGCGAGTAGATGCACTTGATGTTGAGCCCCTGTGGCTATGCTTCTCGAGGCAATGCCCATGGCTTACGCTCCAAACCTTGATAAGGAGTCCGTCTGCAACTTCGATGTAACCCCTACTTTCACCGTCGCCGAGTGTCGGACTACCACCTTCAACTAATCGCATATAAGTCACCAGACCAGCTCCGTTGTTCTCATCACTTAGGTTTGGCCAGATCACATTGTTGAAGATATGATTCTTGAAAGCTTGGATTGTGCTTGGTAGAGCAGCCAGTTTCTTCGGTCTTGTGCCCGGGAAGCCAGCAGTATTGACTACAAAGCCCGAGATGTGATCAAGATGAGGATGGGTAATGAGATATGTGTCGACGAGAGAGCGAGTAATGTGAGATGCATTAGCGGAAGCTGACGAGTAAGGTAGCTCAAGACCTGCAAAGGGGCCTGTGGTGAGTGTGAAGGGAGGAGGAGGTGGCGGAGAAGGTATCGATTCTTCCATGATACGTGTGATAGCAGAGAGATGGACGCCAGCATCGACGGCGACGATAGAGCCACGATGCCATTTTTGGGCAACAGAACGGACTAGAAAAGCAGTGGTGTTTGATTCTTGAGGACCACCTCCTGAGCCCTGTGATGTGAGGTTAGTTAGAGTTCAGCTGAATTGTTCATATGAGTGAGTGAGTGAGTGAGTAAGTATGTGGAACACGGCAGTAAGAAGCTGAATTATGAAATAGAGTATGAAAGGATGCGGCAAGACAAACGCCACCACGAATCACGACATGATCCGATGTGTTTTGTTTGTGGCCGTCATGTACCAAAACCGTTCTTATGTCACGGGTGAACCTCAGTGGGTGTTGGTTGGTTTTTGGAGATGTAACGGTGCACATGTAAACAAACGAGGGATGGGGATAGGCTGTTAACCGTTTGATGATACGTACCAGAACAATCACCTGCAAAGCAGGCTTGACTTCAGCTCCCATGATTAGCTTTTGGGAGAGTAGAAATAAAATAGAGAAGAGAGTAGAAATGAGAGAGGGAGAGAGAGAGAA
>JAAOAN010000856.1:0-35969 GCA_013396205.1 Fusarium mundagurra
GTGTATATCATATCTGTAAATAAGAAAAACATGGATGAAATATTTTATGCTCTCCCCGAGGAAGTTGCACCCCATAGCATGACTTGAGATAGTTGGCAAAATGACAATAAAGAGCAGAACAACATGCATAGACCTGAAAGTTTGCTGTATACCCCTTGCCCCAGACTACCTAGGGGCTGGGTTTATCTCGACTGTAACCCCATACTGAACAGTCTTCCTTATCACACCAGCAGCACTTGACAATGTAGACGGCTTATCAGTTCTTTATTAAAGAGCCAAACTTGACTTCCTCACTTGCTTCATCATTTAGAAGTACAACACTTCTTGTAAGACCTTATGCACTTCTGGGCCTAACATAAGGATTCCAAGCTCCAGTCTGAACTCGAGATCCATCTGTGTGTTGAGAAACTTTATGTGATGATTTCTTTGAACTAGGGAAACATGATGGGAGAATAATAGCGATGGGGATGCGGCACATAGGAAGACAAGTGCAGATAATAGCTATATTCTGTTCAATTATAGTCCACATTGTGGAGCTAATGTCGACCAGAACACTGTCAATAAGATCAACTTTATATGTTTACGCAAGGCACTTACATGTCGTATCAAGACTTCTAGTTGCCAGATCGAGGGTTGTCATGCGCACGATGGATGTCACTATAACACTGACTAGGATGAGTTCAGTTTGTACTTGTCTGGTCGGATTTCACTTACACACCGCCACCCAATGTGAGAATCATCATGAGTGCATATTTGTGCGCGACGAGTAGTTGACTTATTCATATAGGCTGCATTGGTAACATCAATATCAAGACATCGGTGCCGATGGAAAAACCGACATTCGTGTGCCAGTTCTTGTTGAGGCTAATGCAAGTTGACTGGATAGGTTTGTCCCAGGCACCTCTAAGCGGTTGGCACTGCCAGGTTAATAAGGCTGAGGCTATAGACATAAAACAGGCAATGGTACCTATGAGGGTATAGCAGCACCCTGCAGAACCATTTTTGGATAAATATGCGGAGATATAGTAGGAATATTGATATTTTGGCGAGATTCACAGTGAGTTTGTAGAATATTTGAGCGGCGTAGAATAACTAGAAGAGTTAGAGTTATCATCAAGTGAATTGTTGTTGAAGCTATGTAGTAGATGCTACTCACCTTGAGCGCCATCAACTTGTCATATGTGGTCAAAATTTCAATATAGCGACTAAATGTGTAGCTGCAGGGAACTGCCATAACAGTTTGTACAATCAAGGCCGAGGACTATTTCGTTAGTGTCAGCCCGTTGTGAGCACCAGGATCAGGCATGGGTTACATAGGATATAATGATGGTTGTGTCATCCCAACCCAGACTCGATCGCCTAGTTACACGGCTCCAAAAGCGTAAAAGGACAAAGATGGGCGTCACAATGAAGAAAGGAACACTTAGGGCATAAATCAGCACCGCATGGCTCTCGCTTGTGAGATCATCATGGACGTTTCAAGACGTTTATAATGAGAAGCTTGGGTGTTTCTGAGTCTCTAGACTTGACTTCGGTTTTGACTGGGAGCACTAGGAATCTGCATGCTTATTGCTTTTGTGGAGGGGTCAATGGTATACAATATATTAATAACACGAAAGGCCTCCAATTATAGCTCGTAACATCTGGGGAATTGATCCTGGATGTCCTGGTATTCAATAAGTTGTCTCAGCCGCCACAGGAATGACGCTTGTTTAAGGCCATCCATTTGTGAAGTACCTCGTCAGTTATATCACTTCAGGCTATATCAGCAATTTGTTACCAAGAGACGCCCAGCCACAACGGGGTTTTCCATCGTGACTTTATTTCAGGAGATGAGAACTAGATCTTTTTAATATATATATATATATATCACATTAGCTTCATCTGATTTCCGCAACTGGAAGATATTGTGCTACTCTGTAGGCTCCTATGGTGATGGACTACACTTTGCTTTTCTTCCCTGCGAGGAACTCTTGGTAACAAGTGGATACAGAACGCTCCATTTGTCCTAGATGACAAGTCCAAACATCGGTAAATGCTGGCGAATGGCGACTTGCGGTCTGCTTTCCTTCTGCTTCACTTGGTTCCATCATGTTGTTTGTTGCAGGTGAATTCAAGTAATCCAGGAACAGCAGAAAAGGCAACGACTAAGTCACAGGACGGGTTTGAATGGATAAAAATGGTTCAATTCTCGATTGAAGACCCATCTTATACTTATAGTTACTTTCATATTGACAATACATTATCTTGGTATTTTTTACGTTGCTATGGCAGAAAAGACAGCTTGTGGCTCCCTATGCCACATGCAAGGACTTTACAAGACCGATCTAGCTTACGGAACACTGTATCAAATAAGGTGAGATGTATGATCAAAAACATGAAAGCCTGTAAAAGCCTTGATTCTCTTGGTTCATTTTATGTCATTTTATACATTTCATAGATAATCTTTTCCAATTTCACATAACAATAGCCGTTTCTGCTGTCATCTCAGACATGCTTCAAAGCAATCAGAAACACGAGGTTATCATGAAACACTTCGCTCGATTTGCTGTTTTTAGACGTGGATGATACCCTGTAGCTCCGATCGATGCGGACAAGGAGACCGAGCAAGCCCACATTTCCCGGCGCTGTACCCCCGGGGCCACCGAGGCCTTGTCCAAGATATTTTTGTGAGAAGTGACAACGATCATCGAGGGGAGCTTGGCTTATCCCACTGGTGAGTATTATCTCGACTTTGTCTCTGCCCCGCCAAACTTCTATCACTACTGGTAAAGGTCGCTTTACTTGGTGGTGAATGAAAAAAGAACAATCCAGCTTGCTAGTGTTAACCAAACGTGACTATTTGAGCAAGCAGGCTGCAAAAAAGTCCTTTTAGATGCTTGTAATCTTTCATATGGGACCCAAAGCATGAGGGCCTATTGTGTAGACTGAACTTATTGGTGGGGGGAGGGACTGTTGGCACTGCTTCACACATCTGCCATTGTCTTTAGGCTGCAACCATCGAACCACGAGGAGCAGATCATTTAACTAGGCATCCTCCATATGCATAATCTTCGCTGACACAGAAAAGAGGAAGTCCTACAAGTTTGCGGTCCACGTAGGGTGGTAAGTCCCCAAAGTACATAATACCAACATCACTAACCTCACACGAAGCCAAGGAGTCGACAAATGGCGGAACGCCCATCAGAGGTGGCCGGAAAGGCACGCACTGTGATGTTCGAGTCCATCAGCGGGCGAGGCCCTTACGGCGAGCCTCGTCTTCTCGGAATAGACAATGAGCAGAGACCCTTCTACGCAATGTCACGCTGCGTCCTCGCCGAAACTCTTATCAAAGATATCCCAAAGACAGTCCACCGTATTTTCGTCTACAACGATGTCGATGCCGCTGATTGGAATGAACTTCCCCCGGTCAGAAGACCCATGTGGTCGTCTGGAATCCAGAACCTTTTCTTCCCTCACAACAGCACAGATGCGTATGCCTGGAACCATCACCACGCCGTTATTGGCATGGGTGTACCTCTGAGACACCAGCGCTCCTATACCGGAGTTGAAGTGCGAATGGGCTCTGGAGGACCCATCGGAGAGTGGCACCCCGAAGGTATCTACCGTTGCAGAGGCATGGAACTCTACCCTGATCTCAAATCGTATCTTCGAGTTCCCTTCGGCAGCGCAACATGCATTAAACTTACCTTCGAAATCGATTACGAGGACGATAATGGCATGATGATGATGATCTCGGGCGTGGAGAATGTGGTCCCTGAACGACCTATCCCGCCACTGGACTGGCATGATTCCGTCCGCGTTGATATCGCGCAGGAAGGGCATCCACACATAATCTCGCTCAACATGCGCTTCGTTGAGTCGCAGCATCTGGACCCCGATGTTCTTCATATGACTCGTGTTGCGGTCTTCAGTATCAAGGAAATTGCTTTGCTGGATACTAAGAACACCACGATTAATGGGAGAAGAGTGCATAACTACCACTATCACATCAAACTCAGGCACTATCAGGGTTGCGACTCTGAGGAAAATAACCGAAAGGATTAGACAGCTACGATTAGAGCTGAATGACGGCTACTAGATATCACTGTGTCCTGTATGACGGAATCCTAGACGAATAAAGAGTGACCCGTTGCACAACCTTGAGATTGCTTCTATTGACTGACAGCCACCGAGCGACATGAATCACGCACGCATTTGGTCCGGCCTTGTCACTCTTTATTACCGTGATATAACTTTTACTTCTCCCTCTTACAACGGATCTAGGCGCCTGTTTGTGCTCCTGCCAGCCAAAGCTTGATGTCTCTTCGCAGCGTACAAGAGAACAAGCATCTCCATTCAGCACACTCCATGTTCAGCGAAACAATGCTATCAACCGACGAACCGAACAGTCAAAGGCCTCGCTAGCATCAGCTGGATATTGATAGATAAATAAACCATCCCGCTCAGGTCAGACTCTAAGCCATACAAACACTATCCAGAAGCTCTGCTGGAACCCTCCCGACGGTAACGTAACCTGTACGACAGGATAGCTTCTCGTGATCAATTGTTTTAGTATCTGCTCTGCAACTACCGAGCGCATTGCACAAGAAGTAATGACCAAAACATAACGACCATAAAAAGACCAAGGTAGGTTTTCCCAAGCCCCGATCGAGAGAACTAACAGAGAGAGATAGGTCCGAGGAGCGAATATGTCTCATCGACGCGCTGTGAGTGCGTCGCATGCCCAAACCGTACAATCTGGATACCGTAAGGTCGATTATGGCCATGTTGAGTCTCGCAGATATGCATCGTCCACAAGTGGAATCACTTATGCGCATTGCTCAGGGGACTTTTCTGCAGCAGATGAAGGAGATTTCACAGACGAGGAGTCCTACTACATAGAAGGACCAAGTCCCCACGGAACATATTATACCACGGCAAATCCTCGAATCGACGCCTCACGTCCTAGGCCTATTCCTCAAAGCCAAAGCAGTACTCACCATCAAAATACCGGGTATTCCAGACGGGGCTACCGTTCTGGAAGCGACCAGCCCAGAAGCATCCCTTGCTCTGAGTATGAGTTACCCAGAGGTTCTTATTCTGGAAACTTCAGCCAACCTGGTCGATATGCCACAAGCTATCAGAATCGTAGGGCATATTCTGCCTCTCATGGAGGCCGCAATCTTCGACAAACCTACCCCTCAGATCACTACGATGAAGCAGGGAACTATGTTGGTCCTCCCGCTGTCGGCTCTTACTCCAACAACCTTGTTTCGTTCCCGCGGCTTCCTGAGTCAGATCACTCTTCGCCAGAGCTCGACCAAAGAAACCAGGGAGGTTCGCGGCCAAACTCGGCTTCAGAAACACCTAATAAACGATCTTTCTCGGAACAGCTGGTCGACGGCGTACGTGGGCTTTTGTCTACGGAATCAAAAGAGGACGAGGTTCCTCCACAGCCGCCTCGTACAGGTGTCTATCTCTTTTGTCGCCATTATCTAATCGAGGAGTGTGCTTGCATCACCCCTCTTGAAGCTGGTGGGCCGGGTGATTACTGCCAGAGGTGCTGGGAGGGGCGTTGTGATGGACCGCGTCCTCCTGGGTCGGTGGTGAGGAGGTCATTATGGTAAGAAGCAGAGTATTAGGATAAGCCAGGAGTTAGGTATAGGTAGTTCGACCACCATTGAAATGGTGCCGCAGCAGAAGTTTGGAATCTCTGCATGGGGTTAATTACTCAATAATAGTCATTTGATCTGTGCTATTAGGTATTAGTATTACACAAGAGCATCTGCATGCCCTACCAGAACACGCTTTAAATGGGAACATGATGTGAATTGTATACATTGCCAGGTGGCAGTGGTCTATTTGTCCGTTGTAGTTGGTCTTTTGAACCATCAAAGAATCTGAGCCTGTATGATTGACAACCAGAGCCATAGACATATGGCTCCAAGAAATAAAAAAAAATAGAAAACAACGAAGCCCAACTCCATCCGCTATGCATATCTTCTTAACGCCTTGCTTATCCATCAGAGATGCAATCTCTCGAGCCCACAGGCAAAAACGTTATCACTAGCATCAACTCTTTATGATGTGACACGCCTAACCCAGAGAGATGAGGGTTCAAAGGCCGCCTCTCTTTCGAGACGTTTATTAGCTCGGTAGAGCTTCAAGCCCAAGTCGTGCTCCTCCCTCTGAATCTCCGCCAGCTCCTCCTTGAGCCCTTCCACCTTCTTCTTCTCAATCTCACGCTTGCGAATAACGTCGGTATTAGACAGGAGCCTGTCGGTGGGCATCAACTCTGTCATCTGCTTAATACTCTTGTTGATGTTATTGCGACGGTGCGCCAGACTGTCAAGTCTAGCCGTGAGATATGCCACACGATCGTTTGCCGACTGCATCTCTGGCGGCGCCGGGGGAAGTGCCTTATCTGTGGAAATGATAGACGCTGGGCGATCATTAGATGGCGAAGCTGATTTCATCGATATGATGATTGGTACATTCGAGGCTCTCCTGAAGTTATCTCCGCCTGGAACTGGTCTCCTACGATCCATTACCGACGGTTGCTGCTTCGGTGTGTCCGGCGGAGAAGCTTGACTTTCACTGTCAGATAAACGAGGTGTTTCAGCAGCAGCAGCAGTGTTACATGTCGTAACACTGAAACGCGAAGTAGGCTGTACCCAAAGGTCTCCTGGTGTTGACTGACTTCCTGGCCCCGTGGAGCTAATGACCGGTTTGTTGCCAAGGAGTGTGTCTTCGGTCATTGCGGAATAAACGGAACTTGACCACGATGTATGTGGGTTGTGACTCGATGGCGATGGTTTCCTTTTGACTGCCTTGAGTTGGTCAGGGACCATGTTAGGATTGAGCATGGGTGCAGCGGCAGCATGCGTGATCGTGGGCTGAGAGGGAGGAGAGCCAGTATTAGGTGGGCTGGGATATGAGTGAGAAATGAGTTCGGGAGATGGTGTTTTATAAGCCTCTTTGAGGTTCTGGGTGGACCGTGAAGGTAGGAGTCGTCGAGATGTTCCAGCATTGCCGCTAGGTGTTTCAGGAGACGGGACAAGACCAAGCCCAACACGCTTGCTAACCCTACGCTGCAAGCTCAATGGTGCAACAGTTAGATCGTCCCGAACTGGATCGACCATAGGCGCACGGCCACTTGCCCCATTCCATGGTGGCCTGGTGTTGACAGGCTCTGGCTTTGCTCTAGCAAACTTGCGAATCCGCTGTCCTAGTGAAGGAGAAGGATTACCGGAAGTGGTACGCTGCGGTCCAGTCACGACTGTTGTGAGTCCAAATGTTTGCTGGGGCACGTCGGATGAGCCAGCCGGTAGTTCCAGGGTTTCCCACGGAGTGGTGATCTCTGCAAGTTGATCGGTTGACCTAGTCGTGCGAAGTGGTGAAGGTTGACCAGGGCTTGTTGGCTTATCGCGACGCATAGTTGGTATTTGGCTACGAAGCTGTGTTTGTGATTGTCTGGAAGTGAGGCGGCGTTCTCCTAGAAGATCCAGCTGAGATAAATTTGGGCTCTCATCGATTGGTGAAACATCTTGAGAGTTTGGTCTGCAAGTAAAGCATCGTATTAGTGATTGTACGTTGATTCGGAAGGATCGCATTTTGAGGATAGCACGCAGAGTGCCAACAAATTCCAAAAAGAACCGATAAGTCAGGACAATAATGCCCAAGAAACCTGCAATGAGAAGGATTCAGAACCAAGATTACTCACTCGTAACGTGTAGCATCAAACTCGGGGGAGCTTGGAGGGGAGATTTCGACAGAACGCCCATACATGTCTTTGGCAGGCGCCATGGAGCGAGATAATCGATGGTGTAAGTGACGAGAGTGGCGCTTGCTCGAGTCGAATTCGTCGTCAGGATAAACGGACGAGGCAGGTCTCCAAGGAGAGTCGTCCTCGCCTTTTCGAGGGTTTCGAGGAGGAGCGTTCGCTCGGATGTCGTCTGAGCCGAGAGCAGGGGAGCTGGGTGAAGATAATGTGTTAGTCAGGAACAGATATACTGTCGTTATTGCCAAGTCGTATCAGGCGTATGAGGAGCATTAACGGTACCCTCAGGGAGAGAGCAAGAAAATTTGAGACGTCAATCCTGAGTGACCAAAAGCTTAGGTAGATTTAGTAAAGAAGACAGTAGGCCGCCAGGGTAATCATTTTTGTCACTGGAGAATAAAAGTCCCAAGTTTTGCACATGTATGCAGGCTTGTCGATCTTGAGCGTGCGTACTATATGACGACGAACGACTCCAACAATTGCCGATGCCCAACTGGCTAGAAGAGGCTGATGAGCCTTCATCGCTTTGTTGTACCCTGCACGTGCTGAAATGAGGCGTGCGCATGTAGGGAACCCTGCTGCGCCAGCTCGACTTATGTTCATCATGCGTTCTAACAAAGCTCTTGATGGGCCCTTTGTCATGATGGGCTGTGTTGGGTTGCATCCTTTCGGCGCAGCAGTTCCGAATCGGTTTTGGTGCAGTGTATGGAATGAAAGTATAGAACGAAAGAAATAGCACTTACAGACGAGGTGGGCCTGCGCTGTATGGTTGCCGAACTGTTTTACCACGTCGAATTTCGTATCTGAAAGGGCCGTTTTGAATTCCGAGACCGTTGAGACGGTTTTCGAAATCGTCTTGAAGATATGTTTGGTTGTCGTAGTTGCTGTCGCGTGACTTGTTCGAATTTCTACCGTTGCTGCTGTTGACACTCGTGGTGGACCTATTCTGTGGCAGTGCCTGTGATGAACTCGAACTCTGGGTCTGTCGGAGAAAGGGTCGGTTCTTGAGCTCTCGAGGTGGTTGCTGATGAATGCCGGGGCCAGTGCCAGTTTTGAAGCTGTCCCACATGGCAGGCATCTCTATTGTCAGCTGCCAGTCAGTGACAGTGACTGTTGGAAGATTGTAGGGATCGCTGGGCTGAGAGTGCCTTGTGCTGCCGCTACTGTATTCAGGTTGTTATTTTTGGGCGTGAATCCTTCAGTTTCACCTCGATATGGCGATGTAAGTGACTGTGCAGTGCTGACGGCAGCAATAGCTCAAACGGCGGCGGGACCTGAGTGTGGCGGAGGCCTTCTAGAAGCTAGGACTGGAATGAGGTTGCTTAAAGCTGTAACAATGGATAGCCCAAGTCTGGAAGGTTTCGGAGTAGACAAGCATAAGGGAAAAAGCAATTGAATCGCCGTCGTATACTGTAGGCACGAGTCCAGCTCCAAGCCTGGATTCAAGTGTAATGAATGTGGGTTAGAGTGAAGAAGAGCGAGAAAGAAAAAAAGAGCAAGAGACAGATAAACGCACAAACAAGAGAGAGAGAGGGGGGGAGGGAGGGAGAAGACTCGAGCACAACAGGGAAATGATTCCTGTTGACGGCATGGAACCTGGGGGTTCTTTAATCAAAACCTTTTCAAAATTAGGTACAACGGTCGTTGGCTGTCGGCTAGTCAGTCCCCTGGAGCCCACTGGAGCTGTGGTGTATTAATTTAAGGCCTGGTGCTTGCAACCAGCGCCAACCGATTACCTTGTTCCCCGGCTCTCGAGGCTGCTGGCGCCTCTTGTTTAAATGAGGCAGGGATACGACAATACGACGGCATAGGACGATGAGTATCTACCGTAAAATTGTGGCTCTGGATAGCCAACCGACCAAGGGTACTGCCAATGCTTTGCTGGAACGTATAGGCCGTGGGTCTTGTTTTGATATCATGATGTGTGGACGGACAGCAATTGTGTTGGATATACAGGCGCCAAAGGTGTAGTGTCCCCAAGCGCCGCCGCCGTGTTGCGGCATATGAAGACTGGGGATGCAGTTTGACTGGCTTGAACGAGCCGCCATTAGTTGCTCTGGCGCTAGGTCCCATCAAGACGTACCAGAGAAAAGTGGTGGCATATCCTCCAGTAACTGCTACCTAACGAGAACTGTTGTCAAGAAGCTTATTTTGACTCAAATCTGCAGTAAAAAAGGAGAGGTTCGGATGAACAGTGACACTTTACCTGCTAGAACCAGGAGTGATCATCCCCGTCATCACAAGCTTTCACAAGCCCCATAACGCCAGAAGGTAAAGATTGACACTCTAGAAAAAGTATCTTTGTTCGATCGTCCAGACCATGAAAGAGATCTTTCCATTTTTGGGCCTGTGCCTGTCAAATCCGCAGGGGACCTGAGCGGGCTTGTTTCAGATTGTTCAGGGGCTATGATTTGAAACTTGGGGCATCATCTTCCGTGCACTCAAAGCTGACGACCAAAGTGGAACCACCAACAGGAAAAAGAAACAACAACTCATTTACATGAATGTGAACCTTTCCTAGCCCTTTCCCGCTCAGTCCTCACAGAGCTAGACGTTGGCGGATCATCACCCTAAAACACCAGACCTTGCAATAGCTGTTGAAGCTAAGCTCTCTCTGTATTTCTCCGTTGGGGATATCATCTACTTTTCTTGCTGAGCCTTACGAAGGACCCTGACCCCGGTAACATAAGTTATTTCACATCGTCCCCTGTTGTCTTTTGCCGGAAGACCCGTTGGTTACCGCCGTTGCCGTTCACTTCTTGGGTATGGCCTGTCAGGGATTTCGGCTGTCACTTTTCTTGATGGTCCCTGGACTCATGAAGACCGACAGATAACGAGCAGCTTTACTCAAACGACTCGATCGCCTTCTTATCGGATACCAGGTTGCCCGATCGCCAACTTAAGCGACACGGTCCCCAACATCTCAGTAATCCATGATCTTATTAAGGAGAGCAAGAGACAATATGCCGTACATGCTAAGGCCTCTTGAGGATCTGTCTCTGTTCGATCTGACATAGCCCAAGCAAGGCCTTGGAATTGACTTCAATCATCAAATACGACAAAGCGAACTTCAAAATCATCCCAAGTCACTGCCATCCAGTCAAAACTGTATCATCCCGTTCAATCCTTGCCGCCTTCAAGCCATAGCTCCACAAGGCTTTCCTCTTGGCGTCATCTTTTGCTTCCCTCCCAGTCTCAAGTTTATCTGTACCATTCAGATACAGCAGCTCGCCCGTCGGGACCTCAGTTTCAAAGGCGAGCCGAATTGCATCTTCGGCACTCTTCCACAGTGGGCGGAAATCTCCGTTGGGTTTGAATCTGGCCTGAAGAGATATGACTGGGGCTAGGACCTTGAGGAAGTGAGACATAACAAAACTGCCCCGTCGATGTAGATCTGAGCCCATGGCACCGGGATCAAGACCAACCACAACGATATTGGATAGCTGTGGATCCTGGACGAGACGACCAGCGAGTTCGTGCCTACGATCGTCAGATGCTAACTCGGTCAAAAAGCGTGGTGCACTTACATGAGCATCACCGCACATAGCTTGCTTGCCCCATATCGTCGATATCCCGTCAGCCATCCTCCCCCAGAATCTGGTCTGCTCCATGTTCCCTTGGCGAGCTCCTCTGGGCCAGGGAAGAGACTGTCGTAACCAGTGTAACACTTGATATTTGTGTTGTTTCGCTCATCGTTGATACTGCGGACATTATCAGCGAATGCTCTTTTGCTTGTATGGCACGGCTTACTCATGAGACCAGCTTCCTATCAGAAGGATCCTGCCTTTTTCTTTATCCATGCTCTGAAGCAGGAGAAGAGTCAGCAGTTGATTGGCCAGGAAATTAACTTGCCAAGTCATCTCGTATCCATCATCTGATATGCTCTGTTTTTGATGAGTACAAGGCATCTTTGACTGTTTGGTTCGAACTCACAATCTCTTCATGGTCTTGATATCCAGCGTTGAGAATAAGTGCTCTGATGGGAGGCAAGTCTCCAGCAGCAACCCTACGGTTGATCCTGGTTGCCATCGTTCTGACACTCGCCAATGAGCTGAGGTCCAAGTCAACGACATCGTGCCTATGACCCTCTGAAGCTGACTTCAGAACATGTTGAAGTCGAGTTGCCGTTGCTGCACTTCTGACAGTATAGACACCGGCGTAGTTGCTGGCCAGTTGTGGTTTGCCCAGAATATTGGTCACAATGGCTGACCCAAGCCCTCCATTGGCCCCAGTGATCAGAATAGTACCTTGAGAAGACGACATCTTCATAAACTTCTAAATTCGAATGTAAAATAAATGCAGAATTTGATTTATCTGTGTTTGTTGCGCGGACTTGCACTTATACAACTGACCCTCGTAGTTAGCTCTCATGCTCTTAGATTATGTGTGACCCCATTTTTATTAGTGATTACTGACATTTTAGGTGCTTTCTTCACCAAAGATCGAGACTAATCTTAACACGCCTGGCTGATATAAGCCAGTTTGTGGCAGTTCGTTACTGGAAGAACCTCAACTAAGTCCGTCAGGTTATGTCACTGTTATTAGATATGAGACGCCCTTGATGACTAGCTACCGCATATCTTTCAGGATTGGTACGGTGATCATAAACTATAGCAGTCGTAATCGGGTTCGAGATGGCATATTCTAATGACCTGGTAATGGATCATACAGATTACTTAATATCTTCACCGAATATGTATGGCTATCTTCTGAATATGTACAGGTGCATGTTCAGTTGAGCCCTCGAGATATAATATTTAGTATCAAGGGATTGATTCTTATGTAATTGTTTTCTCCTTAATAATATGTACATCGGAAAACTGTGATTGACCAGGTGCCTTGAGCATCACGTACTGCTGAACTTGGTCTGTTTAGTGAAACAACTCGACGGCGTCAAAGATGAAGTTGGGGCTCAGGAAGTCAGCGCCAGAGCTACCAGAGATGACCTCGATAGTAATGGTATTGGTGCCAGCCTTGAGGGTGCCAGCAGGAATAACAGCATCGTATACCTCACCGAATCCACGGTAAGCTCCCCGCGTAACACCCCGAGAGTCGATCTTGACGGGAGCATCGAAGGCCTTCTTGAAGCTACCGATGGTGACCTGAGGGCGACCACTTGCAAATGCAAGAGTGGTACCAATACGAAGAGTTGCCTGGGTGGAGATGGCAGTGGGAAGATTAAACTTGATAGTAACTGGGTTGTTGACAGACTTGAAGATAGCCATGGGAAAGTCACCAACAGAGCTGGAGCCCACAGTGTAGATGAGAGGGCCCCAGCTGGCCATGCGCTTGTCACTGGGATGCATGCGAAGCTGGTTGGCAGCGTTGCGGAAACCCCTGGGCTGGCCATCCCAATCGCCAATACGAAAGACAGAGGTGTGCTTTCCTGTGGTAATGTCGGAGTTGGCGGCGATAGAAGAAGAAGCAGTACTGCCAGCAGAGACGCTCACGCTCTTAGAGGCAACCTTGAGCTCACCCTGGTAGAGAACTTGAGTGTAAGTTCCCGGGACCATGAATGGAGATGTGAAAGCGCCGTTGGAAGAGGTGTAGGCCCAGTACTGAAAGTCTTTGTTGAACCAATGCACAACACCCCGAAAGCCAGACTGAACACCAGTGGCGGTGCCACTCACTCGGCCGCGGGAGGAATCGGCGGTGTAGTTAGGGATAGAAAGATCTTTGAAGAAGGACATGTCAATATCCTGCGCTTTTGGAACACCCGATCGTGAGAAGGACAAAGCGTAAGGGCCATGGAAGCCCTGGCGGAACTCCTCAGTCTTGGCATGACCGGAGTTCATATAGAAGGTAAGGGCACTGAAATCACCGTTGTTGTTGCTGTTGATGTCACGGAAGAAGGGACCGCCTGAGCTTTTCTCGTAGGAGCGCGAGGCGTGAGTGACCATGCATGCGTGCACATCCTTGGCGCTACTCTGGAAGCACCAGACATCGTTGTCGATGAAGCGCTGGGACGAGTAGAACTTGGAACGAGTCTGGTCATTGACATTGAAGACGTCAGAGCCCTCAACCGCAGAACCACCTGAGGTATTGGAGACTTCGCCAAAAGGTATCTCGTTGGGCAGTTGAGAGCGATCGAGGCGAGTAATGTAGCGAAGCTCGCCAATAGCCGGTTGGGACTTTGTATCAGTGGCCATGTAGACCATGCTCTGGCCATTCTGGACGACATAGTAGTGAGTTAGATCAAAGTCTCCTGACTTAGTGGTACATGTGATCTTAATATATTTGTCTACGCCGGAGTCAGTGTTTTGTAGCGTTTCACACACGCTTTATACTCACTGTTAAGAACAGTGGATTGGACATTGGACGATCCCAGACCAGACGCAATGTGAGAAGTCTGAGACTTGTACTGGTACTCAGCTCCTCGGAACTTGATCGAATTAATGGAGCAGTCACTCTTGCTGACGGTGACAGAGAAACCGTTGGAGTTGCCAGAGTCAACAACAAGATTGTTACCACTGGTTGTGACGCCAAAGGCTGCCAGAGCCGGGGCAGCACTCGCAAGAGCACCGAGATACTTGAAGCTGACCATATTTACGATTACCAGATCGCCGAGTAAGGACAGCATAAAAAGAAGATGAAGATTTGGCGAAAAGAATGTCTTCAAATGTAACGAGAGGCTTGAAAACGATCCAAGAAGCAAAAGGGAAACCGTATTAAGCTTACAAAGGCGTAAGATGAGTATACATATAACCACCCATTGCATGCTTGGCGGAGTGCTCCTTACAACCCCAGAGGTATAGTGATACAGGGAAGCTAATTGGAGGAGAAACTATAAACATAGTCGAAGTGGGAAATGCTGAAACAAACGCTAGTTTTCCGAACAATGTAGCGATGCCCATGCTTCTAAGACCAAGATTGGGGGCAGGGATGGAAGCTCCCAGCGGACGGTTTTTTCCTTAAAGTGAGCTGCTCTCGGTGATGATTTGCAAAGAATGCCGAAACTGCCGCCTTATGTTTACCTAATTCGGGGGGAGTTGCAACGAAATATCTCCGAAGTTGACGTGATTTCCTTTCATGGTATTTTGATAGAATGGTATTGGTGGGGAATTATCCACTTCAACAGAACCCTTGGCATGCCATTTCATATCCTAACAACCTGGATCATTATATCACAGTATGTCGCAAGAGCTAGTTGTCAGGGTATGAAAATTGGTTTCCGTTTAATATTTCCATTGTTTGGTTCATCCTCAGTCAGATGCCCATATTGCAACAATCTTATCCCGAAACGTTGGTGGTCATGATAAAATCCTGAGCCTAGTAAAGACTTTCCAGAGCAATCCACAAACAAGAAATAACCGCGATCGTAATCCCGCTTGTCGAAGCTCTTGAACCTAGGCTGGATCCCCTACTGCTCTGTCCCTCAGCACGCCCATCACCATTCCCTTGCCCATCATGCTCAATTCGAAAATTGTAGTCATCAGTATATCCCGCTGGCTCACATTTTGTCCCTTCAGCCATAGCCATCTTGATCGACCAGTGTCCACCTGCGCATCTCTGAAATGAATTGGTCATACAGTGCCATTGACCCTCTGTACTGCATCCTGAACCTGCTTCCTCGTCGCGTTGAAACAATGTGTTGCTGGCATCTTTTGAGTTTGATGAGGCCAGAACGAGGCATGAGAAGAATAGAAGAAGTATCGCCAGTGCTGCTGGTAGCTGATAACTTGAGGTGGCACGCATTTTGATGCAATTGGGTGCTCCGGATTCCGGATGAGATCGGCGGCTTCGGAGGCGGAGGCGGAGCCGGCGTTTTGTGGGGTTAGTGGACCGAGGCAAAGAAACAAATGACTTCTAGAAATTGTAGATCTTTGTTTCAACTTCAAACAACGTTCCAAAACCGCAGAGGCCGGAGGTTTAAATACTTTCCGCATCAGACCCCGATATTTGATCTCATTTCCTATTCACATACCGCCTCAAATCGCCTCGCCTTGGCTTGTATGAACTGTTGCTGCCCAGCGTGGGTCATGTACTGGACGTGGATCAGTCTCATTGGAGAACTCGAGAAGGAAGACAAGCGACAATGGGGAGATGGCTTTTTGGCAACGAGGCTCGAGGCCTGTCACACTGTGCGATCTCATGTGGAGATGAAGTCTCAGTTGTGATGAGACTTGCATGGGGTTGAGGTAAGTTGGGCTTGAAGTGTGATTTGATGCTGCAGTTGTGAGTGCTTGTGGCAGCTCATGAGCCAATCAAGGATAAGGCGGGCATCCTGGAACGACATTGAATCACTTTGTACCTGGCAGTTAGTAATTGACCAATTCCGAAAGTCCTGGACTAATTCTTCGACCAGGCAATTATGCAAACTTATTTGCGACCTGGAATAGTTTCGTTCACAGCATCAGAGGAATAATCAGGCACCCTGTGAACTGAAGGGCCGCAACCATAATTGTAATTTTTTTTGAGATAGAAATGAATGAGCGTAGATTTTAAAAGCCCCGGCTCTCTTGCTTAAGAAATGAATGCTGTGTCTTGTCATCCAGACAGTCAAACCCTCATGTCTCTCGACTTCCATCTTCAATTCCCTCCGCCAACATCCCGTTCCGACAGTCGTACCATGATCAATGGCTTCCCGCGTTGCTAAATCAGACATACTCAGAGGCGCTGACAGTCTTGGTTGCGGCCAGCTGGTCCTTAATCTTTCGAGACCGCTCCTTGAAGAACATGCAAGCCACTCCAACGATGGCGACGAAGAAAACAGAGCCGATCATGACTCCTCCGATGATGACTGCCTCATTGCGGCTGCCAGCCCTGTCGGCAATGTACTTGGCAGAACTATCGTTGCCATTGGTGCCGAAGGGACTCATAGAAGAATCCATGATTGTTGTAAAATGCGAAGTTCGGGATTTTGAAGTCTGATATCTGTGGTGTTGCTAAGCTTGTTAGTTAGTGCTCCTTGTCCAGGACGGCAGAGACTGACAAACAGTTTTGTATATGTTTTCGGCACAAGATCGTGGGTCAAAGAACGGCAAGTTGAGTAAAATTGATTCACCGCTTGCACCAGGCTTGCAGTGTGTGAGAACGAACAGAATGATTGAATTGGGCATTTCTCTCTTGTGGGTTTGGTCAATATTTGTACTATTTCGAAAAAATAGTATGAATGATGAGTCGTTTTCTTGTTAGTATTGTTCTTGTATAATGTGGATTTCTGCCTCTCCTGAATGTTTCGGCCGTTTGTTTACGTCTGTATCTAACATGCGGCCAAAACTGCCAGGACCGTGTGCGCCGTGACTTCTAGAAGCTCTGAGATGATATATCATTCTTCTAGTCACAGCCAACACACTAGTACGCCATCAGATTATATACAACAGCTATAGTGTACACTCTAGCAGGGTTCAGCTAATTTCGTTACACAAAACACAAGTTTCATGCTTTGCTTTGCACCTTTGTTTATAGAAAGATTGGTGTTGATTGGTATTATTCATTACATGCGGCAAAACGTCCCAGCGCTTGGTCCGCTTGCCTCCCTTCGCTGGGTCTATTATAAACTGTGCCCAATATTACAAGGAAACCATCATGCTATGTCAGTTATCCCCCCTGTTCGCCGTGCTTCTTACCCTTTTGTCTATATCCTCCGTTGAATGCATGCTGAACTCGCAGCTGAGTGATGCTGTTGACTTTTCGCAAATATCTCGAAATCAGATCGCCAGTGCTGTTCCATTCCAGGCCGGGTAGGAGGTGTGCCATGCGCCGTTATCGTGTGTCTTTGAGGCTGAGCTTGATTCAGGGGTGCTAGTTTCGGTGGTTGAGGTGGTAGTGGTAGTCAATGTGATCAAAGTCGTTGGCGCTACAGGGGGCTCATAAGGTACGGCTGCAGTAGACCAAGATTGATCCTGAGTCGCATGGCTTTCAACAAAGGTACCCTGTGAAGGAACAGTCGCCACTGGAGCGTCCGGTGTAGGACGTTCAGTTTGTTCTGGAGCACCAGCACTCTCGCTTGTCTGGGTGAGAACGGTAGTTGGCTCCGAAACCGGGGCTGGGCTTTCGATGGTAGGGGGACGCTGAACAACTGTCTCAACGGGTGGCGGATAGTCAGTGACGCAGGTGGTTGACGATGTTCCAGTAGTCTGAGGCGACTCATCGTTGGTAGGTGATTCGGGCTCAGGCTGAGGTATGGGCTGAGGCTGAGGTTGAGATGTTACGCCTGGGGCGGCAGCTGATCTTAGATCAGTTGTACTTTGGGCAATCGGCTCTCGCTTGTCGGTAGTAGTACCGTGCTCTTGTGTGGTTGTCGGCTTTGAGCTGGGGTGAGGGACAGTGACCGTCTCAGTGACTGGCTCATCGTCCACGTTGATGACCGAGACAGTAGTAGGGACTGCCTTGGTGACAGTCTTTCCAGGAGCAGTGACGATACTGGGCTTTTCGGTTTGCGTGACAATTTTTGTGACTGGCTTTCGTGTCACTGTTCGGATAACTGTCACCACGCCATCTCCGTCGTTGCCACTACTACCGCCACCGCTGCCATTACTGCTGCCCCCATTCCCATTTCCACCCCCATTTCCTCCACCAAGGTCGCCTGAGGCGGGGTCGTCGTCGCCAGGTTCTAAAGGAACGACTGAGTATTTTGGTTTGGCTGTAGCATCGCGGTGCACGATCATAGGCTGGGGAAGTGCAACGACGGTGGTATAAGAAGCAGAAAGAGCCAGAAGAAGGGGGATGAACCCGCGCATCTTGACGAGGCTATCTCGCTGAATGCGTTTGTTGTTTGTTTTCAGGGAGTGAGTGCTGTGTTATTTTGGGTGAAGAAATAAGAAATGGGCTCGCGGTGGTTCTTTAAGGTGCTTGCGGATGCTGGCACTGGCAGCTAACAAGAGACCATCAACAGCGAGTAAATGCCATGAGCGATTCACAACTGAGTGAAGGATAATCACAGTCTCAAAATGATAGACAAATGTTGAATCTTACATGAAACTAGGAAGACAAGACAAGAGAAAATAGCACAAACCTGGCACGTCCTAGGAATAGTTTTATTCATTGCAATTGAGATGGCTGGTGAAAGCTCCTATCCCTAGCAGGTGTTGAGACATGAATTCATGGAGGTTGGAGTGACACCAAAAACACGGGGGTTTCTATGGGCGTTGGTCCTAGCGGGAGATTCACCAGCCACCTGCAAGACCAAAGTCTAGAAATTTGATTGGCTGAATTGGGAGCCAACGTTATCTCGAACGCATCGTTCAGCTGCAAAGCATCGATGGGGTTATCCGAAAAATGCAAATTAACGAGTTCAATCCTTTATTTGCCCACCTCAATGGTCTACTCTATTCTTTAGCCTTCCAGACCCTCTTTGTTGACTCTGCTCTGGAACTATGATGAAGCTGAGTTGCGCGTTTGTGGCGGTGGAGTGGCTGGAGTACGTTTCCGAATCCGGCAAGTCCAAGAATCAAGACTAACTGTCTGTCTGAGTCGTTTTTAATTAGCAGAGAGCCAGAACCCATGATCGATGGCAGTTGAGAGGCCGAATAGGTCAGGTCATGCGATGACGACTCGCGCGAGCTTGGCAGCGAGCCCTTATTCCACGCGCGTCCATCAACACACCCACTCAGCCTCCAATGGGCCTCGAATGAGTGGCCATTTTGCCGGGAATAGGTGACAAAAAGTGTCTCCGCATCCTTCATCAACAGACTGGGTTCCCATGCTGAGGAAGCGGGTCAGGCATCCTTTGACATTCATTGCCTGCCTGCGTGCCCAAAAGATTTTGAGCTCTTGCTGCATGTTATCCGAGTCTCGGCTGCATTGACCAGATGCTTAAATCAAGATGCCCCTGCCAGAGTCCCCAAATGAGGGGCAAAATCATGTCAACAAGACTTTCTGTTTGGTGAAGATGACGTTCCATCCGATCCTAGGTAAGTTTAGCATCTTGGCTGTTGGCTTGCTCCGCCTCTGGGCAACCCACATGGATCGCCATTATTGAGATAGCGCCTCAAGGCTGAGCAGCATATGCGCGTCTCTCTTCAGCCCAAGGCAACTCAGGTACCATAAGTAGGTAGGTAGGTAGGTAGTTGGGTCTTAAATAAGAGACTGGAGCCGTCCATTTCCATTCCGCTAGCACCTCCGTACATACTCCGTTTGTACAAAACCCATCATTTCCCCTCCGTCACCCCGCAATATCCATACACATTTCACATCACGTCATCATAGCCATACGCACCATGTCTTACCAAGGTTACGGTGCTCCCTACGGCCGTAAGTAAACTGTCCATATGATACGAAAGGCAAGGCAATCTGACTGGATCAACATGTAGAACCGCCGCCTCCACAAGGTTATGGTCAATATCCCCCACCACAGCAGCCGTATGGTGGTTATCAACAACCTCCTCCTGGGCAATATCCCCCTCAGCAAGGCGGGTATCAGCAACCTCACGGCCACTATCCTCCCCCCGGAGGTCCTCCCCAATCTCAACAACCTTATGGTGGATACAAGCAGCAACCTCCTCCTCCACAACATTACGGCGCACCTCCAGGACCTCCGCAGGGCCATTATGGCGCGCCTCCTCCTCACCAGCAACATCATCAACCCTACGGCCAACCTTCGCCTGCGCCGCCCAGTCAATACGGCGCGCCTGCGCCTCAACAGTATGGAGCGCCGCCAGTCCAACCGACTCCACCATCGCTTGGCTACGGAGCGCCTCAGATCATTCAATGGGATGGCGGTCCCGACGCTGACGCTCTGCGCAAAGCAATGAAGGGCTTTGGTACTGATGAGAAAGCTTTGATCGCCATCTTGGCCAATAAGGACCCTCTGCAAGTTGATACGATCCGCGCTGCTTACGAACGCAACCATCGTCGCAAACTGGTCCCTGATATTCAGAGTGAGACAAGTTCATGGTTCCAGAAGGCTTTGGTCTCACTGGCCCGCGGTCCGCTACTGTCTGACGTGCACGCCTTGCATGACGCCATGTCTGGACCAGGAACTAAAGAGGTTGTTCTCAACGATGTTCTGCTTGGTCGATCAAATGCAGACCTCAAGGCAATCAAGAGCGCGTATTATCAAACCTTCCACGACAAGCTCGAGGATGTAGTGAGGGGCGATTTGAGCATGAAGACTGAGCGACACTTCATGATTGTTCTCGGCGCTACAAGAGCTGAGGACGCTGCGCCGGTCGACCCTCGACAGGTTGATGACGACGTCATGCAGATCTATAAGGCCACCGAGGGCAAGATGGGCACCGACGAGATTCTCGTATGCAGCATTCTCAGTACAAGGAACGATAATCAGATTCGCGCCATTGCGCACACCTACAAGCAGAAGTTTAACAAGGACCTTGAAAGGGTTATCAAGAGCGTGAGTACACTTGACACTATCGTCAGAAACAACTTACTAATATGACCTAGGAATTTTCTGGCCACATGGAGGAGGCTCTCCTTTTCCAGCTACGCAATGCCACAGACAAGTACATGCATGCAGCCAAGCTCCTTGAGGATTCAATGGCTGGTATGGGAACAAAGGATCACCTACTGGTATCAAGAACAATCCGCTACCATTGGGATCGAAACACGCTCAACAACGTCAAGGGTGCATACCAACAAAGATACGGTAAGAGTCTGGGCAAACGGATTTACGGCGAGACATCGGGTGACTATCGGAAAACACTGCTCGCAGCAATCGGTGAGCCTTATTAAGAGGTGGAGTGAAGTAAAAGACAAATGAGAGGGCGGGATTCGCGATTAGAAGGATATGGTATGGATTTGAGTCGGGCTTCACAGCCTCTCGCGGCCGATGCTCAATGTAATGAGGGGCGTTTGCTATGACCGTATGACGATGCGTTGTCTTGAAATTGGATGGCTGCAGGACCTGTGGATGGAGATTAAGATACCAAGTATGAATTAAGAATTACATTTACTGTAATGCGTTTCTAAGTAAATTATACAACCCATGTTTTATATTACTATATAGATATTTTTAAGATTTTAATAATCTTAAGTATAAATACTAATGTAAATTTCTAATTATTACTGTACTAAATATATAGACTATAAAAGTATTTATAAGTTATAAGTTATAAGTTTTAATAAATATTTTTTTTAAAAAAATTATATTTTAATATACCTTAGGCACAAACTATTACATGATCCTTCTCCACTTTGTAAAGCTATTTCTGAATCACGCTAGCGCTATTAATGCACTAAAGAAATTTTATAAAGCTAAAGGCTCCCCTTTAAGCAATAACCCTCCCTGACTTTTTCCACGCCCTTGGCGCATACGGAACCCCTGCTAACTTTTATGCCCCTAGCGTGCAAGCAAGTGTGAACGCGTCCTAAAGGCATTTGGCGTTTGGGCACAGAAGAAGGCACGACGATATTCATCTGAAGGCTTACAGTTAGTCAGCACTGTTCGCTGCTCACTCTCTTGCTTTCATTGTATTTCTTTTCTCTGTTTCTTGTTTTGGGCCTCAATCCTTATACGGCCATATTTCGATGTCAACTGAGCAGTCACCAGCAACTCTGGACACGCTCCTCTCAAGTTTCTGAAATTCTGAGAGAAAGGTAGTCACTGATAACGAGGACAAGCGCGACACTTCTCTCTAGAGTGTTCGGGGACTAAGGATGGCTACACAAGCTACATCTCCGCCAGCTGGCGTACCATTGCAGAATGGTATAAATGGTGCAAAAAGTCCTAATCCAACCATCGCTCATCCGTACGGTCAAACACCAGTACCTCTGCCGAGCTATGCTCCTACTTCGCGACCTGCGTCAGTCGCCTCTGCTCCTACTACGCAAAAGCCAAGCGCTTCACCCGCACCAGCAACTCCTTTTCTCCCACCAGGACATCAACAATCACCGCCAATGCAGACGAATCGTTTGAGCCAGACAATTTCACAACGACCTCAGACGCAGACACTCAACGCCTCATCACAGGCACAAGGCCTGATGTCGCCACCACTGAATCAGCCACCGCACTCCGTGGAATCATCAAACCACTACCATGAGTTGACTGCTTTAGTCGAGAAAACGCCGGCTGATGTTGTTCGCCAAGTTGTTCGAGACAAATGGGAAAAGTCTCTTGCGGGCTCACAGTATCACATTGCTTTCTTGGTAAGTTTTTCAAGCGCTGCATTCTGGTTCAAGTCTATCTCGAGTCACATCCTCAGAGCGCGTTGGTTTCATCACAGCTCACTTTTTGGTCATGCTTCGTACGACTTGTTAACTCTTTCATAGTTGAATGCGACCATGCATCAAGCATCACCGGAGACTATTGCTAAGGCCGTCCAGGAGTTCGGTGCAAACCTAGTACAAAAGTCTAAGCGCGAGTTATTGGGTCACCTCAACGCCAGTGACTTTGACGAGCTCGCAGACTTGATACTTCCTCAGGTTAGTACACAGTTTCTGGACAGGGCCCTTGCAAGACGTCTGGAGACGATCCCAGCCCGACAGCTTGTCAACGCGTTGGCGCGTGCAGAACGGCTGGGCTACGATGTCAAGGATATCGTCCAGGAGCATAATGAGCATGTCATCCCTTCTTTGCACTCGTTGCCGGTGCAGCCGCAGCCGCAGCCCACGGGGCCTCTAACAAACACGACACTTAGTGCGGCGCAATATCATACTCCTCCCGTCGCTTCGCAAACTCCCCCAACGCCAATGCAATATGGTAATAAACCAGCGACTCAAACTCCGGCGAAGTTAACGCCGGAACTTGCACCGATTGCTTGGTGCAAGTGTGGTTGGCCATGTGCTTCTCAAGCGGCACTTGACTATGTGAGTTACCAATTCAAATAAGTCAATTGGATTTGTCTAACAACGATTAGCACCACAAGAAGAGCGCTTGCAACAGAGTTCAAGCAGATGACGTAGTTGGGAGAGACGTCTGCCTCTTTTGCGGTTGCAGATTCGGCAGTGGTGGTGGTTTACTCTACCATGAGAAGTCTAGCGTCTGCGGAAACCACTCTCGCGGCACTGCTGAAATGATGCGGAAGTTGCTGGTCCATCTTCGTCCTGAGGATCCGCAGCCTCCTGTGCCAGACCCCTCTACTGGAATTACACGCATCCCATACACCCAAGTGCCTTTACAGTCGATTCTGCCCCAAACGACCTGGGCCAACTCAACGGCATCACATCCTCCTACTGGAACTCCAAGTCGTGATTCGGGTCGCGACCCATACGCCCACCTCAGCCCTGAAGATTTGAAGAGGTTCAATGATATCATGAAGAACGCTGAAGAAAAATACGGAGGTCTAATGAAAGATGCTGCGCTTCTCGACGAGCCAGAGAGATCGAAACGATTGGCAAGTCTGAAAAACTCATACAACACAAAGCAAAGTACCACCCGCAAGAAATTTGGTATCCGACTTCGCGAGAGGCGAACCCGAGGAGAGATTGAAGCTGAGGAGGCTCGACTACTTGGGACTCCAAGTAGCACCGCGACTCCACCGGCTACAGCTGCATCTGACGGCGATATTCGCTCAAGGAAGAGGGCACGAACCGACGATGACCAGTTGCCGTCATCGAGCGCGACTAACAGGACTCAAGAAAGTCCCCAGAAGAGGGTTCCCATGTCAGAAATGGGCGGACTCTCGGGGTCATCAGCAACCGCGGAACTCACAGATCCTACGGCATACTTGAACCCAGCTCAGCCCCGTTATGCGCCCCCAAAGGCAGCCGCACTCGGTGGCCAGTCTGGTGTGCTTGGTTCTGCAGAGCGAATCAGACCCTCGATGAGAGGGACTCTCGATGATCCTATGCCAATTGACGACGACGACAATTCGGAAACAGACAGTGATAGCGATAGTGATAGCGACGGTGACATTCCAGCTACTATCTCCTAATTTTACAGATTCGCGAGCATGAGCATGGCGTTTGGGATTACACGATTTGATACCCCTGGCATCAGGATGTGAATGCACAGGAAAGTCAGGATTGGGGCGTATTGGGGACGGAGTTAAATAAGCATTTTGACGGACGCCGGTTAACACAAACAATGATGCTGCGCCAAATCAACAAAAGGGCCAATGAGAATCTTGGGAGGGTAAGACATCAGAGTTGCTTCCAGGACAACTGGGTTTTTGGCTGCGGGCACTAGTTTCTAAATGATCTTGGGTCGAAACATGCCTCGAACAAATATCCTCAGGGGCATATGAGCATGTACATATTGCACGAGCGATCTCGACGCACAAAGAGTTTTGGAGTCAACAGGTATCATCAAACAGCTGTACATTATTAATATAATACCTCAAGATGCTAACGACTCTTGGTGAAGGCTGTTAGCAATGTTGCAATGGTGCAATGGTGTGCGCAATCGCAAAAGCAACGTCTATAGAATATTCGAGTATTTTACTTGACGCGGTAAATGTTTCGCAGCAGAGAGAATCAACATCACCAACAAAAATTGATGGGTCCACTCATGACTCGGTACAACTTCAAGTCACTTCTTGAGCAGGCCGCGATAGGCGACAGGCGTTTCAGCCAAGAGGAAGGATAGGGGCGATAGAATCGACCGTGCCTCGGACAGCCGCCCGGCTAACTTGAATGGAAGGTACCTACCTTAGGTTCCTCCCGTTTAAGGTCTGTTGTGAAAGTTCACAGACAAGGGCATGTTCAGTGGAGGCCTGCGCAAACACTCAGGAGACAAAGCCTTGTTCGAAACCAAAGAAACGTCTCATTTAAAGAGTAACTTTGAGCTTGTTCTGGTTAGTGGAGCTATTTTACTCTGTTCTAAATCTGGTCATTATCATTTTCAATGGCGTTGTGTCACTTCGAGATACCATGTGTCCCCCTCGTCGGCTGTTATGCATCCATTTGTGCGTCTGACGAACCTCGGTTTCATATCATGGCAAAATACTGTAGACCCCCGATGCTCGATACGAGCTGACGCAGGAACAAGAGATTCACTTGCACAATGTCCACAAGTGAAGCTGAGCATCATCCCTCCTCTGCCATCCCTATCGCGATATTCAACTGGCTGACCAGGCGCCAGCGTGGGGCCGAGGGCTATATGGTTCGACCTATGATAGCCTGAAGCGCTGTGCAGCACAGATGCATCTGCATCTGCAGTGCGCAGGTCCAGTGTGACGGACATGGAAGCTAATGCAAGGGTCCTCACGCTGACTGGACGGAATATCCGCACGAAGGGGCCCGTTTTGGATCCGTCCTTTTGAAACGCCCAAGACCTCTGGATCAATAGGCTTCTCTGCTCACTGTATCGCCACGAGGATGCCCAGAACGCTAGCTGCCTTGAGGGCTAGAACATGCCCCAAATGATCGCCTTGAAACCCACTAGCGACCGCCTTTGGTGCTTATGATGTACATGGATGGCGCTACGATTGGCCGATTATCGAGGCTCCTGGTCGTCCTGGCAAGGGGCTCAAGCGAGCTCTGTCTGAGGACTTCTTTTTTCTCTCCCCAGATACTTGATAATCCTGCCATGTGCCACTCCTGGTGAGGGCTCTTCTGTTTCGAATTCTCCTCTTGTTTTGTTTTGCTATCAACTGGCCGGCCCAGCACTTTCCTTCTACATACAGACTGATTTGGTTTTATATTTGTTTCTTACCCCCTCAACACCCTCTTCCTTCTGTTTCTTTTCGGGTCTCGTCCTTCACTGAAACTCACAAAACGCTCTTGCCAACTGTTCCAAGAGACATATACGACGATCATGGTTCCTCTGTTTAGCCCCTCTGGCTTTGGTCGTTTCAAGGATAGCCATAGCCGTTTGACTGCGAGCGCTTCACAAAAGTTGGTGCCTTCGCCAATGCCATCACCTTCCCAGCCTTCGCCTGAACCAATGGCGACTGTACTTATTGGCCCCAAGCAGCAGCGCTTCAAGGTCAATAAGCGCCTGTTGTGTGCAACTTCGCCCTTCTTTGCCGACCGTTTTGGTGATCCTTCGAGCTCAAAGTCAATCTCGTTATGGCTACCTCGCGAATCATCATCAATGTTCGGTCTGTTTGTTGACTGGGTTCACCTCGGTCTTCGGTTTCGTCCACATCTTGATGAAATGATATCTAATGCATACGATTCTGGTCTTGAAGCTTCTCAAAATATCCACTGGTCTCTCATCCGCTTGCACCTCTTTGCATCGCGTCTTGGACTCTATCGACTTCAGGACCTCGCCATGGACTCCATTCAGGACCTCTACCTTCGCTGCGATTGGGACGTTCCCTCTGGTCTCATTACTTTCCTCTACACAGAATGCGAGGATCTCGCTGCTATCCGACTCCGAAGATGGGCTGTCGCCATGGTCGCCTTCTCCTTCACTGGTGGGCCCCGTCTCACCTTCCACCCTCAGGAATCTGCTACTTCGGAACCCACCCGCTTCAGTGATCTACTAGAAGAGCTACCGGAATTTGCAAGCGACTACGACATACATATGGAAAAGATGCGGCTCTCAGGTCTCGATATTCGCTTCAAGAACCCACAGCTGCGCATTCCAGCCAATCGCCTCCGCAATGATGAACGCGCATTTGGGTTCCGCCAATGTTCCTTCCACTCCCATCGCTCAAGCGTCGGCGAGCGACGATGTCCTCACGAATCAGGCTCAACAAAGCACCGCCGTGTTTACCAATCATCGGTCAAGGAATCAGGGCCAGAATCCACAGGTCTAAGCGCTCCAACCCGGAGATATCGCGATATTGTGCCTAGACCACTCTTTTCCGGACCAGCAGACTCAGATATCGGCGAGGACGACGATGACGAGATTTCAAAAGCGATAAAGCATGTAAGGTCTATTTCAAGTACACTCAAGACTTGAAGGGAGACAATCATTGCTGAAGAGAGAGTGGCTGATGAGAATTAATCGGCAAGGGGGCTGGGTGTGAAACTGATCTGTTCGATCGCCATCATGACTCCATTAATCTCAGACAGCCCCAAGACAACTCAGAACTTGACTGAAATTTGATCATCGAGATCAAACAGAACGAGAACTGGATTGGATTTCGGCGAAATAAACGGGACACATTTTGGTGGTGAGCACACCTAAAAATATCCTGATTATTTTCTGTACCCGAAGGGGGGCTAAACCAGCTCGCTGTTCTCGACCACGTCCGGAAAGTCGCATCGCTGCCTATCGTTTGGGAAGCTCGAGGACCTTTATATATCGCCTCATGTCTGTGACATGGGCCTTCGTCCTACGACGATACTGGTTGTTCCACCAGTTTTTTTTTTCTCCTTCTTTTTTTATATATACGCAATCTAGCCAGGTCTCCTGGAGAGAGTTGGCCAAAGTTCAAGCAAGTCTTGAGCGCAATATTCTTTGTAAAATAGTATTTAATGTACATAACGACAAGATATCCTATCTTAACAAGAGAATAATCAAACATCATTGACTCTTCAACTATCTCATTCCACTCTACTCCAGAAAAATATCTACGTTCACTTTCGATGGACGGTTTATTTATGCAAAGTTTTTTTTTTTTTTTTTTTTGACATCATTCAGATCGTTGCTCGTTCTATGGATATCAAATTCCACTGCATCATTCGTCCAAGCTTGATACATCTTCATGGTTCGGGCTCACAGGGAGCTCAATCGTGTCTCTCGTCACAACATCCCCAATTATGGCGATGTCTGTTTTGCTCAATTGCAAGGGTAAAAAATAACACGGCAAACGTAAGGCTCTGTTTGACCTGCATGCTGTTCGTTCCATCATATCATCATGAATTGTTGAAAAATCATCCCGTTGTGGGAAGAATTGAAAGGAAATTGACAAGTTATGTCGGTGGGCGATTGTCGAGATAGAAAGCGCAACGAGCAAAGACGCTCGTCTGCGTGCTGGGGAATCCCATTGTATAGAAAGAAAGGTGAAGCAAAGTGTAGAAGCAGAAGGAAACCAGAAAATGAAGGCTATCGCCAGATAGACTGCTGCTGTCTAGATGCATATGCAAATGTTGAGTTGCGGTCCCAACAAGATTTGATCAATGTGTGTGTGTGCGTGTGTCGGTATCCATGAACTCATAAAACTCGTCAGGTGACATAACCTTGTTGAATGTACAAAGAAAAGTAAAAACACAAATGAGGTGCGTTAAAGCGGTGACTCAGAACGTCGACGTGGTTGGTCTCGACGACGGAAAGCCTTAAGTCTTTCGTCGATATAAGCCAGTCGACTTGCTAGCGATGATCGGGTAATTTCGTGGCTGCTTTCGCTGGATTGTTGGACGGTTGCGAACGGCCGGCGAAGAGCGTCGAGGTCGTTGGCAGCTCCATGTGACAGGCGATTCGGGAAGGAAAAGCTAGATCCTCCAAGAGCGAAAGGTGAGCCTAGTCGAGGGGGCACGTCTCCAACTGGAGGAGCCAGCATTTGCTGCTGAGCAGCTAGTGGCTGCGAAGCTTCGAAAAGCTGTTGGAGATTCTTGCGTGGGACAACGACGTCAGAGTCTATCTCAGGTTCGGTCTGAGGCGTTGCGAACTGGTCATTGGTGGCTGATAGGTCAACGATTGAGGCTGGGTCAACCCAAAGATCGGAGCCGAGACTGGGTCGCTTAATCTTCCGAGCTTCCAGATGGTTGGGCCGGCGCTTGTGGGTTGATCGGCTACGTGTAAGTCGGACCGGAGACATGAGAGCGCGGCGCGGGCCGCCTGTGTGAGTTTGTCTCTGCAACTTAGAATCCACAACGAAGTTGGAGGGTAGCGAGCTTGACGAGCTGGGACCGTAGCTTCGCGCTCCAAAGGGAGACGCAAGTTGTGTGTGCTTTACTTCAACTGGCTCCAACGTCTCGCGACTCGGTGGAGGAAGCGAATGTTCGTTGATTTGAGGCTCAGGTTGCGAATTCGTTAATTGAGCTAGAGGACCTTGCAGTTGCATGGAATCAGAAGTGCTAACCGCCAATGACATTGCCATATCTTGACCTGAGAAGACCGAGGGGGAGCGACCGAGGACTGTTCGACGATTCCAGTAACGAACTGCGGTTTTGTTATATGGAGAAGGGCTGGGAGCTAAATATTGTGAACCCCGCGCCTTGGACCTGGCGTTCATCTTGCAAAGCTCCCGCAATTGGGCACGAGTGGCGGCGCAAGTATGAGGCCACTGAACATACGGGCCAGCGGCTCCTTGAGTGGGTGTGATGCTCCCACTGCTGAGATCAATATTTGTCTGCGCTTTTGACCCCTTCCAACTCCTCCTCGCCTCTCGGGCCACACGCAAGCAGACTCCATGGGGAGGGATGCCGCTCTTCCCGATACGGAAGGGTGTGACCTTGGGGTCTTGCAAGTACATCATATAGGTAGACCATAGGTGCTGGTTCATGGGTTTCGTCCAGGGTGCTCTTCGAATGGTATCTCGAGGTACCTCCGTTTTGGCAGGTTTGAGAGTTTTACTATTGTCGTCGGCATTTGATAGGTCGTTCGCAAGATCTGCGTGTTCATTATCTGGGCTGATGCATTGACTCAAATCCTCAGAGCTGATAGAAAAGTAGCTCAGCAGGGAAGCACTTGTGTGTGTCGAATGAGCTGTCGAAGGCCGGCTGGACTCATAATCGGGACTAGATTCGAGGCTACTGAGAGTCGAATCGATAGACCAGTTTGGATATTGTTTGGGGGTCAAAGTTGGTAATAGTTCTGGAGCAGGAGTTTTTGGAGGCGAAAACATGCGCTCTCGCTCTGAACCACCGTGGGGTGTGAAGCGTATATCGTCCATGGTGCTGAAATGTGACATCGGGTATAGTGTCTCTGTCATCTCCTCGTCAAGTACGCGAGGCTCCTCGATACTGGGAATAGGTATGTCTGCAGCGGCAACCGACGCGAGAAACTGCTCTGTGGGCGCATTGAGATTTGACGCATTCCTTCTCTTGACTCGGAATCGGGGACGCGGCGGGGATGGTGGTTGAGTCTCACCATGTAGAGTAGGCTCGGGCGTTCTCAGGAGATCCTCACGGCGTGCGCTTCTCGGCCAAGGGGCCGCGAGAGATTGGAAGTGCGACATGGCGGGTCACAAGGAACGCGAACGCGCTCCAGAGTTGCGTGAACTCCGAAATGGTGGTATAAGTATTCGAGGGAGGGCAGCGATAAGCGGGGCGGTTTGAGCGCAGAACAAGTCGAGGCCAATGTTTCGGGATTCGGCAGCGCTGTCTTAGATCTCGTCAGGATGTCGCGCAACTTGAACGATACTGAGCTCGAAATTATCGACGAGTTTCGGCGATATGCTTTCAGGCGCCGGAGGCGTTGCAAAGTATAAGATCGAGCCGAAGGTTGAAGCGCGACAGGAGCGACAGACTGTTTATTTGTCGCGCCAAAACTTTCCAGGGAAATAGACGAAAATACAAGAAAGCGTGCTTTTGTTCGATCGCGCGTCGTCGAACTTGGTATGTGATAGACGGTAGTAAAACAAGGAAAGGATGTCTCAGACGAAGAAGTCGTTGTCGTGGTTATGGTTATGGTCGTCATACAAGGCGAAGGCCGTTTATTGTTGTCACCGTCGCGGGATTTGTGGAGGTCTCCCAGTCGCAAATAAACAACAGCCGGTGGCGGTCTCGGTTCGACGCGCCGTCGCAGTTGAGGGTCCCGTAGACAAGCAGTGAACAAGCTGAGCTCGCGCGACCGACAGTCGGCGCAATGTACGGGAGCACGAGAGATGATGGGGGGAGTATTGGGCGCAAACGAGAGACTGGAATGGAGAAACGGTGAGTGGAAAGAGAAAGGAAAGTAGACCGGGACGATGTGGGTGTGGTGGGCGGGAGTGTGCGCTATGTATGAATGGCAAGCCAAATCCTCAACGGGAGGTGAGTGGAGAGCAGAGCCAGCTGGGAATGGACGGGCGGCTCGTTAAGCACGGTACGTCTCCTCTTCCTTGTCGCTCGACCCAACCACGGTAGAGAAAAACTTGAAGCACACTGGTCAAGGCCGCGGATGTGGGCCAACAGCGAACAGCGGGTGGCGCGAACGCTGCAGTCCCAAGTAAGTAGGTACAGTACCTGGCAGAAGAGCTGTGCAATGCTTGTTGGTTAGATACTGGCTCGCTAGATGCCGGTCGGTCCCAAGGGTGCTGTGCTTCTCACGCTATGCTCCAACTGAGGACAGAGCAGAGAACAGGACTCGTTCCACGGCAGGACGCGATATTGATGTTATATTATATGATGCGCTCGCTGTGCTGCACTTTGCGATCGTGTCTTGACCTCTACGGTTTCTGGCGATCCACTGGTGAGTCCCTTGACGGTGGTGGTGAGGACGGCAGTAAGCCCCCCAACAGGCCGCGTGCTAGCGCAAAGCCCTTGTCAAGTCAACCCCAGCAGCGTCCGTGACAAGGAAGAGAGCTCAAGCAGCGGTCAGTGGGTGATTAGGCACGTTGTGCCAGCTTGAGCGATAACCCTGGACGATAGAGCAACCGTGATAGGTCTGATGAAGAGGTTGATGATCCTCAAGGTGATCGAGACCATGTGATGGAATGGAGACAAAAGGGCAGCCGACTGAGACCCTGCGTGCCTTTTTGTGTTGCAAAGGTACAGTACAGTACCGTAGAGTACCTATGAAGATCTTGGTATGGTTGACCTAGGTTTGTGTTTATTTGTTTGATGTGAACTTTGCTTCCCCGTTATCGTTGCAGAGGTGATGATGAGTCCAGGATTGGCAATTTTTGCATTCAAGCACCATTCGCCGGTCTTTGTTCCTCTGATCTGGTTCTGTGGCGGTCAACTCTCGGCGGCCGGCCGTAGGTGTTGACTAAGACTCGCTCGGGACCTCGCATAGAGATGCGGCGTATGGCCAGTCTCTTGGGTTAGGGAGCGGCTGCAGAAAGGCAAATGGAAATAATGGCCGAGAATCTGTCACACTTGGAGATATCGAAGATATAATTTTTGGTATGAAAGAGTTCAAGTTGCTCGAATATGAGCTTCTGCTGGATGACATTCTGGAAACAACACTGAAGAGACGCGATCAAACTCATGTTTGTTTGTTATGATCTGAAAGCCTCAGATGAGACAACAGTAACCCAGGTTTTCCACGCTCCCCGTTGGCTAGCCTCAAAGTCGGGTACCACTTATTGGTGACCTAACGCACCCAGCATGTGCGTCTGCAGAGAGTGAGTTGACGATAGGATTGCTTGGTTGAGAGCAAAGGGCGAGGGGAAATGCGTCGAGAGCTAGCAAATAACAGCACATTGTGACGATCCAACGAGAAGGCAGATTGCCTCTGTCATCTAGACAAGGCTCAACGCCAGCATGTTTCGACCCCTGCCCAAGCATCCAGCCAGAGCTGCACGTCGGCGGCAAGAATGAAAGGCAGCGCAGGGAAAGGACGCACAGCACAGCTATCGCCCGCACTCACATGCATGCATTCGCTCTACTCCGTAAATGAATGACCTTTTGGGGTTGAATGTGGATGGGCGTGATGGGGTCGTCTGTTTGAATAGGGTTAAAGGTGTGGATGTCTTTTGAGGGTGAGGGGTTGATTAAACGAAACAGAGAAATGGGTCAATATGACGCTGCATGTAAACAACTCAAACTTTGGGAAATACCTTGGGCATCTTCCTTTCTATCGATCTTGCCTTCCATTGACGAGCAGGACTCGTGAAGCGTAGACTTCCTCACCTCTAACTGAACTAAGGTAGTGCACTTGACTCACTCAAGGAAAGCAACTACTACGTAGAAATATTAGTGTACACCATGAAAACTTGGAACAAAGGTGGCTGGGGATTAACGCGAAAACCGAACGCGTCGACGCGTCATTCTCAACGAGCCAATAACAAAGCACCTTGGTTTGTCAGTCACACGAACTATATCACTGTTGTAACTTGAGCAGACCAACTAGGTACGAATCGGAGCATTCAATTGATATTGATCCAATTCTTCCACAGCTGCATGATGAGCTTCTTTACGATCCTTGTCTATAAAGCACAGTAAGTATCTTATTCCCATTTGGATAAGCTTGCAGCACACCGTTTGGTACTGCTCCATTCTCGTTATCACAAGAATTCTATCCAGAATCAAAGGATGTCTAGGGTGGCAGTGGGGGTGGTGCCCTACCCCTCTCAGCTAGGGAGCTTCACACACACCGGGATTGGCTCTTAAGCGACCGTCAAATCAGAGGTCAAGGTGTGATAAAGAACGACCTAGAAGGGAAGTGGATGGAACACTGTGTTTTTCTACGATGTGCTGATCTCATCTGAGCTGAGACTGGTAGGTAGTAGCCACTAACAAAAACACGAGTGCACCAGTGCAGCACCACGCTAGACTCATCACCACAACCTGGACGATACATAAAGCCTAGATCATTAGGATGGCACTACGGATAGTCCAACTTTACAGCTGACACTGATGTCATATGTATCTAGAGATGAACATCCGATCAACACGACGAATACAACTGTGACGGACAGGAAAACACCTCAAAAAATGAAGTATGGCATGGCGTACTATTGTATAGATCTTGTTGAGCTGGTGAATACATATCTTCAGACATAATTTTTGCGAATGCCATTGCAGGTATCACCATCTTAGCTGGTATGAGTTGAATCATACGACAGCGTGGAAGTTGATAAAGATATACTGCAGGCAGGAGGGAGATAAAAACCTGTCTCGCTGCAGCTTTTTTTGTCCAATAACTTAACTGATTGACCATTGTAATAAAGTCACTCGAGTCCTTCTTAGAACGGACGTGTCTCAGATTGAGATATTGGACTGCTTTGTTCACTTGCAAATACTTTCCATTAACGTACTTGAATCGTACGTATGCCAAAAACCCGAAAACGAGAGCAGCAGTTCTGACAATTTGCTCAGAGGTGGACTTGAGGGTGCCATGGTTTGTATGCCAAATGGAAATGTTCGAGATTATTGAAGCGTGGCAAACAAATCCACAATACAAGAATGATGAACCTCTAGTACACCCTGAATAGTCAGTACTACTTAGTTAGAAGAAGGCTATGGGCCTCCAGATCTATTGTAACTTTTATTTTGATAATGTTGGTAGCGTAACACCTGTTTACGCACTCTACTCACATAGGAGGGAACATTGGTTGTGATCAAAATCACTCACGATAATGGATAGGAATACTCATTAATACCGGGACAAGATTCCAAGAATCTGGGTCATGTATCTAACTAAACTTCCCTGCACCGTTGAAGTGTCTCGCAAGGTAATACTTCCTGTAAATGTCATTTCTACAACAATCAACAGTGGAGGGTTGGCGAGCCTATCCACCAGGCCAACGACTAATACTCAGGTTCAACTGGAAATAGTCATTGGCTCTATTCAACGCACATACTTCCATACAAACATTCAAGATTATAAGACGAATAGACCAATTTTCAGTAAGGAACCAAGTCCACCATAAAAGTCGAGGTTAGTCTAGGTATGGACACATAATAGCAAGGCCAAAGCTATAATTATATGGATATCCGAATACTATTGTGGTGTAACATGCACGTAGACCTCATGCCAACATTGGCCGAGGAGGCTAAGATACAGAGTATATATTTTATTACATAAAAATACCCGAGACAGGGCAACAAGCGAAGGGTGCAAATGTGGCAGGAAGATGATCGTACATTGGGTTCAAGGGGGGCTTCTCACTAATCCTTCTGACAATCACGGCCTTCGACGATGTGGTGCATCGCTATGGAAGACAAGATGTTATCACATGCGCCCGACAATACGATAGTATGTGAAATACTTAAGAGCAACATAAATCCCATGGCAAAGATGATGATACCGAGAAGCGGTCCGCAGACATATGAATCGCCACTTGAACCAATAAGTCCATACGTAGGGGCAGCCTTCATCGTAGAAAGTAAGTCGAGGAGGCGGATTCTGACATTAACATCAGTAAGTCTGATATACCTTGAACATGTAAACTCTGCAGTTGCCTGGATGAATGGATAGCTTGCAGTTGTATCAATCGAAGGCTTGTGTAGAATAAGTTCGGTGATAGGGTTTGGGCAGAAACCAGACGGCGCATTTTCCCCGGAAGGATGCTTCTAAAAGAATTAAGAATTAAGAAAAGTTGCCAGAAACAGAAGTAGTCAAGCTCTGTGCATTGGCATCTATGCCCTTGCTGATGCTGGACGGCCTAATCAAGCAACTGAGTTCATAGAATAAATAGTAAATGGCACTCATGGGGATGGCTGCTACTTTTCACGTAGCCAGACATAATAAACTACCTAGGTAAGGATGGAAACACACAGATGTTTGAGGTTAAAAGGGCTTAGCAGGCAATAAAGAAGTTATAAGAACGCTAAAATATATAGACTAATCTAAAGAATAAACTGAAATTAATAGCTATATCTTTAAGGCTACTTATTGATTAATTTTTAATTAAAACTTTTATATCTTTATTAATAAAGATAT
>JAAOAN010000857.1:0-22181 GCA_013396205.1 Fusarium mundagurra
ATGTAGCAAAGTGTAGCAAATGTAGTAGATGTAGTAGACATAGCAGGGTCTAGCAGACAGGTTTAGCTTGCTAAAAACAGGGCTTGCATTAACAGACTTCTAGGTCTATTTTGATCTGCAACTGCTATTGTTCCTAGCAATCTCTGATTCACTACTGCCCCATCCCTTCCTTACTTAACCCCCCCGGCAGGGTTACAAAGAGTACATCGACGACCCTCAGGGGTTATGCCGTTGGTACATCCGTTAACGCATCCAGATTCCGGCATTATGATCTAGCACATCTGCACTGGAAAGAAGTTAGATATAAACCATTTAACATCAAAGCTAAGAGTGGCATACCAGGAAACGCTCGTAAATATTGGTGGTGTTAAGTGGAAGTTTTGAGGTTGGGCAGCAAGGCATCTTGTTATAGATGCGGATATTTAATATATGAATATTCAATATACGGGGCTTGCCGAGCCCCACCACAATGACATCGAGAACACCCCGCGTGAGTGACATAATGATGTTCTTGACATAACAGCGGGCCGACTGAGGAAATGCCGAGACCATGACCGCCTCATCTGGAAGCATTTTTGAAACGTCACATATCGCGTTGTCAATAGAAGCCAAAGACGCACTTGAATTCTTTGACGTTCACGGATTATTTTATCAGGAGAACGCGGAGATCGGAAAGCTCGTGGATGGCCTATACAAGACAAATCGCGTGAGAAGCGATGAAACAAACCTTGAATACTTCAAGCCAACGCTTCACAAAGACCCAGTAAGCACTCTCCCATATATTACGCTGCAGCTATTAACACACTTAGCGATTAAAGAAATTTCTAGATTCGTACCCGATACCAGCAGTCAAATTTCGCCATGCATGGGGGATAGTTCCTAGCACATACTACAATTGGGACAACCCTTCCCCTAAGGCCGATGATGCAATCATTATTTACATGCTTGGGCCCCGTTCACAAGGCAAATGCTGCGCTGGGTCACATAAACGTACGACCAAAGTGGACATAGCTAGTGATGATGGCACTTATCATTTGAAGGACGAATGGTTGGAACCTTATACAAAGGTGGATGTTTGCATGGAGGATGGTGGAGTGCAAGTACCTTACTCCTAATTTATTGCTACTTGCTAACTTACATCAGGCTCCTTGTTCACCCAGTCCTCGCACATCGAACAGAAATCGGTCGTTCAATTGTAGTTGGTGCATGGAAGAAGGTCTGATGCAGTCGGATAACTCTCCTGCCAGAGGGTTTGTGATAAGTCTTGCATAGAAAGTGCGTCGATAATCTTTGAACGCCAATCATCAACATACCGCTGGCGAGAATGCATCTCCTTACTGTCTGGTCGTCCTGCTTTACCACATGAATGCAGAATGTATGCACTTGCTTTCTCATGCTTGGCGTTGCATATTCCACATTCACGCTTCCAGTCGTCGTAATCTAGTCGGTATTTATTAGCTAGGTCAAAATGTAAGGTATGAGGAATCATACGGCTGAACCGATGCCTGTTCATATGAGTTTTTGAAGTAAAGGTTTTTGGGCAGTGGGGGCATTTGCTCGACTTCGCGCGGGAAGACTTTGTTCCTGACGTCGCTCCAACAGCGATGAGCACAGCAACGCGAGAACTGCATAAAGTCAGGACGTTGTCATGGCAAGTAACGAACTCATACCTGAAGATGAGAAAGGTGGCTTTCAAAGTCACTAGCTGATGTGAGCGTCTTTTCGCAACAAGGACATTTCCTGGGGTAGTCTGCCATGGTGCTTTGGAATAATAAGATGGAGCAGAGTGTAGCAGAGAGCAGAGTGTAGCAGATGTAGCAGATAAGGCAGTAAAGCGGTAAGGGTAAACCTCGGAATAGATTCAAGCCTTGAATGCATGCGATATGATATCACAGACATTTCTAAAAGTGGGGGCCAGCTGCTACTACATCTGCATCTGCTACACTTTGCTACATCTGCATTTGCTACACTTTGCTACATCTGCTACATCTGCTACATCTGCTACATCTGCTACTCTGCACATAGCCAAAGTTCATTCAGTATCTAGCTATATAAATAAAGTAAAACAACCTATTTCGTCTGTTGTAGAAGGCAGAATTCCTAAGCTTGCCCTTTTATATCCTTATTGCCAAAACACAATATGCTCTATATTACCTCCAACTATGAAAAGAACTCTGAGGCCTTTAAGCAATTTGTTTTACCACTTTTCCCAATTATATATCCAAGCGATATTGATTTATTACTCAATAAATTTAAGAACGCTTTGATATTGCCTACCGAGCTGACTTGCCTCTGTCTCATCGTGGAGATAGGCAATTCAGTAGCACAGACAAAAATCAACTGGAACTGGGGATTGTCCACTCCTCATATTGGCTCATCAAGCCTCAACACCGCCGCCAAATATATCCAAGAAGCAAAAGATCCTAATCTTCACCTTATTCAGGCTTGTCTACTGATGGGCCTTTTCCTGCAACAAAACGCACAAAGCAGTGATTTGTATCTTAACAAAGCTGCCAATTGTTTACAGATAATTGATAATGAAGTTCAAAGTGAGGAGATTGCTTTGCTCTGGCTGAGCCTGGCATGCATAAAACTGTAAGTGTAAAGATTAATATAATGACATTATGCTAAGAAATAGCGAAACCCCCAATCTGAAGACTCTCCAATTATTAGTGCCTGTTATACGAGCACTGGAGTTTCCGTCAGACCAACGTTTATTACAGGTTTTTGGAACACCGTTTGCTAATCAACAAAGACGTCGCATACTATGGGTTGAAAATCATTTAAATGATTTCCATTCTGATTCTTTTCATACTGAGGTTAATAGCATGAGATTGAAAACCTATATTAAAGCTGAGATGACAAGAATGGGTACCTATATATGTCAGACTGTCGAAGTTCCCAAGGCTTTTATAAAATTTATATTAGCTGCACAACGCTTAGACCCAGTAGATAGGGTGCGCAATATCTTTCAGTAAGTTCAGACCCCTGTCTTCTTATTCACTCTTCAGCTAATCTCTCTAGCGAAGCGAAATGTCTGTTAATACTTAAAGATAAGATGGAGCATAGCGCATGGTTGGAAGTTGCGCGTTGTACTATGGAAGCACTTTCGATTTTCAGAGTACTTACAAACGACCTAGAGTGGCTGTATAATTCGCTTAATCAGCATGAATAAAAAATAACTTCAATGTTGTATTTTGTTATGTTATATACTCAGATTGAATACCAGAAGCGCTTGTCTTTATTGCGACTCCAGCCTTATGTACTGTTAGGTATCTGATCTCAGCACAATTCGGATCAACGGAAGCACCTACGTGTTTTTTTATCAGTGATGTCAATCAAGCGGTGACTCAAGTAGGGCTCTGCGAGATGGTTGCATGCATTGTAAGAGCTTATCAGCATGCAAGTTCACTCTACGCATGACTCCCTGCAACCAACAACCCATTCATGGTTAAGCTACAGCTCTACCTAATCACATTAAGCCTTTCACCATTTGTGTTCTATGGCGTATTAGACCATATTGTGGTTACCACTGCATCATGTAATGCAGGTCAAAAAGTGGGCTTATGCAGCCATGGGTCATGAGACAAGGCATCGCCTTGCATGGTAGATATTGCATTTATCCCCTCAAGTTAGGTAACCCTTCTGTTCCCTGCTCGGCTACAAATACCCGGGCAATGACAAGGGCTTTTCTGGGGTATTTAAGATCCATTCATGTCGCCCTTGAGCCTGATATCTAAGTTCGCATTCAAACCAACGTTCTGCTACCTCTTAAATCAATTTAACTTTCACAATGGCCGCCACTGCAATCGCTCCTGTCCCTGGACTTCACGTCGCCCCAACCCTTGATGACTTGAGAGACTCTGCTGAGTGGTGAGTGTTTATCCTGAAACACTAGGCCTTGAGTTAACGATATCAGCTGGAACAGTCTTCCCGAGTCCCGGGATCAGCCAGATGTTCCCGGCCAGCACTTCAGTATGCTGGCCGAGGTCTTGGAGCGTCACGGTATGAAGAAGAAGTTGTCTTTTCACCTCATCCATCGACATGACCTCATCGATGATGGCAAAGTCATGATGACGAGCAATCTCAATATTCTCATCGGAAAATGGATTCGTCCAATGGATATCCATAACCTTAACCTCACCAACACTCATGGCTATCTCTTCAAGCTGGGCTCTGATGGCAGTCCCCGAGCCTATAAGTACAGAGAAGGACCTCTGCCTGACCTGGCGGGTGTTTCTCCCGATTTCCTTTCCGAGCTGAATCGCTACCTCCAGGGCAATCAGCTAAGCGACCTTCTGGCGCTTGGGGTCACCGATGGCATGGAGGACCTGGTCGAGTTTGACCTTGGCCATAACGGAACTGTCCTGCTCAAACAGGAGCAGGCAAATTATGGCAAGCTTGTCAAGGAAACAGGGTTCGTTTACTATGAGGGAGAAGATGGAATTAGACAGCTTAAGGGCAATGAAAACCATGCTGAGACAACCACTCCTGGGGTTCACAAGGTCTTCATTGATGGCAAGCTCGAGAACGAGGCCGAACTAGTGAAGGCATTACATGAACTGGGCCTTATTCGGTGCGAGTAGCTTCGCACTTTATCCATCTTTACAGTTCAAATTATATATAAAGCGGGCAAGAGCTGAAAGGATATTCCATTAACAAACATTTGAGATTATGGTCGCGGAGGGCAGTTAGTAATGATACTACTTTTATTGATCCCCGTTCTACTGCGATGTGGCTACCTGGATAGTGTTGCGGCTGGAATGCTGCCTAAATGCTACCAAAATGCTGCCGAGGTTCTGCCGAGATCAATGATTTAAAGGCTTGCTTGACCAAAATAAACTCCAACTTCCCTAAATATTGTACCTTCGCCTATGACGATCCTGCCATGAGCATCGAGTTTTACTCTGTTGAAAGCTGTATTCAGCACTTCTTCGACACCTCAACTACAGTTACAAGGGCGGAATGTGATATGAAAGCCGCATCTCTTGTCGGCGGGACAGTAACTCCAGTGCCTATACAGGGTGTATGGAGCTATACGGTTACTGGTGGGCCAGGTCAGGCAGATATTGTGCAGTTCCGCGCGGAGCGATCCAAGCTGGATATGGCAAATATCAGAATCGCTGAGCTGGTTCACGCAAAAGATGTTCCAAGGTGCAAGTATTATGGGCAAATCGGTAGCCAACATCCTCTGTCTATCTACGTGATGGAGAAGCGTGATGGCGTATGTTATATCGAGACAAGGGACACTTCATGGGAGGGTAAGGAGGAATTTGAGATGCGGCAGTTCCGGACTGTTGGTGACCTTGCAAGGTAGGTTTATCTGCCAGTCACTCGGGGTAATAGTTATTTAACAGGATGGCAGGTTCTTCGCAGCAGCATGGCGGGGGGCGCAGGAAGTGTCTTCGTCCACTGTCAATAACTTACACAAGGAATTTGAAAGTGATCTTAATCGACTATTTCAACAGCTTCCTGATCGCTTTACGAAAACACTCAACCTGGTCCGCCAGAACCTGCCCAGAATTTTCACCCTTCCCTCTGTCATCACTCACGGTGACCTCAATGAAACCAACATTCTTGTTGATAATGCCGGCCATATTTCTGGCGTTATTGATTGGGCAGAGTCAAAAGTATACCCATTTGGGATTTCGCTATGGGCACTAGAGAATATTCTTGGCTATATGGATAGCAATGGCTGGCATTACCATGATAATGCTCAGGAGCTTAGAGATGAGTTTTGGCGAATCTTTGAGACTGACATTGGAGGCATTCAGGAGGATGTTAAGGTAAATATCCGTTTTGCAAGGATGGTTGGATTACTCCTACGATATGGCTTTCATCAAGATGGGGCAGTAAGAGGAAAAGTAAGGGACACTGATGTTGCCCTTAGGTATGCTGATGCTTTTTGCACAGGAGGTATCTGAGAAGCTAGACAGCTTGGATTAATGGCAAGAGAGAGTAGTCAACTGCTATATACGGGGACTTAACTTAGGCAGTATACTAATAATTGCTAAAAACCCTTAGACTAATAGCCTCCTAAACAGTTGATGGTAGAAAGGGGGCGACTGAATATCCTTGGTCATCCATTGCGTCTACGTTTGAGTGCCACTCACCAGAAGTGCCCGCCTGCATTGCCAATCCTCTTTAACAAGAACCCCAAGAACTGGTAACAGCACTATAGGACCAAGAGAACTTTCCCAATCCTGTAACATGTTTTCTCGTCCCTCGAGGCGTCTTGTTTCCCTGATTCATGCGAGGGACACGAAGTTGCGAATCGATGAAATAATTTCTTCAGATGTATTTGATGTAATTTTGCGTCGCTTCGGCGGATGGTAGGCTTCTGACCCAGAACGCTGAGAGTCATTGCTGCCCTCGTGTTCAGAAACTAATCGCTTTGTTGATGAGAGTATCTCAACTGGAGCTAGCATTTTCTCGACCAAGCCCGGCTCTATGATGCCGGGCTCTGCTGTGATGCCGGGCAGTATACCAGCCGCTCCGGCAGCAAGGGCGCGCAAATTCATGGCATCTAGGCTGACTTGCCTGTCGCTCGGGGCTGAGGACGAAGGCTCCTGAGACTCCGATCCTGCACTGTTCCCTCCAGATGGCGCAGCGTGGGATATAGTATCAGATGCATCTAAATCAGCTATCTGGGAGCTGGGATCTTGCATGTTGTCTTTTCCGTGAACAAAGGCATCTTATGCTTGTCAGTGATATTCTTATAGTCTTTAATATGGATGTATTTACCTTGATTCCTGTAAAATTGTCTTTGGCCATGTGGCGAGATGCTTGAGACAGTTGTTGGAGTGGTCTTCGTATCTGGTGACCAAGTGTAACACCCGGACAGGTACCTCCCCCCATCACTTTTTGTCTATCAGGCTCCACCCCTCAAGTTGACTGAGATTACACTCTCACGCAGACAAGGCAGACCACCACATAATCTAGCAGCGGCTGAAACAGGAATTAGGGGTACAGGTCCACATTTGCGCTACTCTGTACTTCCCTCTCCTGGCGGCGTTGCCTATCCACCTGCGAGAAGGCGCTAAAGCTTTTCGAGTCAATCGCCCTGCCTATCTTGGTCTAGGTCCGGATAGAGTGTCTAGAGTGTGCATGTTTTGATATTGGTCGCGCTTGCGTTAGCTCAGACCCCGGCCTTGTCAGCTTTCAGCCCCCTCGTTTCTATGATTATAATCCAGTAAGACAACGTGGTTTCATTCATCAATGACCTCATCGAGGCAGAATTCTTCGTTTTCTCACTTGTTTCCACAGGTTTCTTGGCGCTGCTTCCGTTTTGGAATGGGGTTGCAAGGCTTATCGGAAACAATGCCGCTCGTCAGGCGCATGCACATAATGAATGATAACACGATGTTTTCCCCCCCGATATAAGCTTTTACCCATGAGCTTTCACGATGACCAATAAATCTTGTTACAAGCCCTAGGGTATTGCAAAGGGAAGAGGCCAAGAGGTATATAAATGGACATAACCTCGAGGTTTGCATCTCTGCATATGTAGTTGCCTTGATAGACTTGGTTCTTAACTTCTTTTGCGACCTCGACAATTGAGGCAACTCCGAAGCATCATTGACTTCTACGTACTTCCCATCACACCTCCTTCTACCTCTGAATATCGATTACGATTCATTTTCCGTTCACCTCGTCAAACGCGACTGAGATTCCCACCCACGAACATGCGTGCTTTTTTCCGGCACCTCCCACTGTCCGAATTGTCCAACAACGAACAAGTTTTGACCACTTTCCGATGAAAATATCCGATGTTGCACGAGCCCACGTACCTGCCACACACCCGCTGTAACAATTCCAGCACCTCATACGACAGACACCTTGCCCTAAGCCGCATGTCATTTTCTTGTGATCTCTTTGGCCTTCCTCGATTACCCGTTGCCTTTCCCGCCGCGAGACGAAAAGCGACACCGTTGGTGATTGTCCGAAGAAAATATGAGCTTCCGTGCCAACTATGAGTGACAACATCCAGTCGGATGTCTCTGCATAGCTATATTCCATTGCGATTTGCCTTGTCGTCGTAGAGTCTGATCATCTACCCACTCGTAAGGCCTACCACGCCAGCTTCGCGCGAGAGGTTTTGCTTGCTAAACCCACCGGCCTAGCCAACCAGCACGTTGCTCGGCTGAAACCTCTCGCCATGGGTTTGTTCCTGGCCGTTTGCTGCCTCCCCGCAGTCTTTGGCATTATCTCACGTCGCATAGGAGCCATCCTTATCACGCACAACGCAGCCGTCGATGCCCTAATACCCTTTGTCGCGTTGTTCTCAGCGCTACGGTCGATGTTTCTTCGCAACCGAGACTCCATAAATAAGACCGCCTCGGACTGTAGCTCGCTATATACACCTCGTCACCTCACTCAGCAACATCCTCAATACGTCGCCTTTTCCTTAGCGAAGCAAACCTCTCATCCCATTGCGGCTATTTGGAGTAATGATGACGAAGACGGAAGACCAATATTGTGACTACAATGCACCGATCGAGGTGGAGAGCAATTGATACAACTGTCGAGTGGCTTTTGGCAGTCGTCAACATAATCTACTTGTGTCGAATACTCCTTGTGACCTATCTCCGTCCTCACGTTAGGCAGCACAGGGACACTGGACCCTTGTTGTGGGGAACGCACGTAAGGCAGTTACTGATCACCAACCTCACCGCAAGATCAGACATGCTAGCTGATATCTACCTTCGCCTTAAACCCTGGACGGCAAGTGTCAGGCGCCTTCTTTTAAGCACGCGGCCATCCCCGAGACGACCGCTGTCTAGACCCTCTGTTCCCTTTGCTAGAGATCTATCCTGACGTATATGAGCTGAGAAGGTGGGAGCAGTCAGGGTCTGCGGCACAGCCTTTATGGCGCAAAGTCCCATCAGCTCAAGATATCTATCCAAGCCGGGAGGATCTGAACATCATGCTCGTCGACCAATTTGTCGCCAACAAGAGCCAGCGCTTTGCCCGCAGGGTGAGACTGTCCTACCGCTTTAGCCTGGTTTAGTTGAATACAAAGCCAACTTAGTTCTATCTATTCAAGTAGAAGCAATCCTCGGCCCTTATACTCTGGTCTGACGGCATGTAATCATGACTGATGTGAGAACAGTCTCTGAAAACGTCGAAAGACAAAATGAATAACTTTCAAGGGTCGTTGCCATGGAAGAACAGGCTCGAACCCGGATTGAGGACACCGTGACCGGCCGCATCCACCGTCATCCCACCATTCTAAAATGTCGTCACAGTCAAGCTTCGACTGATAATGTCTTCAACCTTACAATGCATAAGCTTTCCTGTTCTGTCGAACCCCTCGTCTTCGAGACTCTGTTTCAGTCGCGGTAGTGTTTGAGAGACGTCGGAGGATCTCTTGTCGAGAAACGCCCCCACTGTCTCAAACCCAATGAAGGGAAGGGCGGTCAAGCTCTGTCGCGTCCAAGGGCGTCATTCATATCGTCAAACGGCTGTTAAATTCAGCTCGCCGAGTTTATTCAACTTTTTTAAGGTTCCGGAGGAATCGGACCAGACACGGACCGGGCCGTTCTCACACGGCCCCACTTCGGGGCTTCTCGGGCAATATCTGATTGGCCTGAAATTGCCAGACTTTTGGTAATGATCAGTCGCAGCATCATTGCATTACTCTTTCGATGAACCGAAAGCGCATTGATGACTCGGTTATGGAGTAAAGCCTTATAAAAACTACGGAAAAGCCACGCGCCGGCTGGTGACATGAATGGCTGCTTAGCGAAGTCTGCTTCAGGATACGGCAGCCACTGTAAGCTGATATGTCAAGTGTAGGGTATTCATCAATACTCTCCGTCTGGGCGAGATAGGCTTAGAGATGAGAGATATTGAGCGTGGGAGGGTTGGTATTCCTCGAGCAATTTGTGAAAGTTATCGAATTATTAAAGTCTAGGATACTGTGGTGAAAGCTAGATACTCTGGTGCCCGCGATGACTTCAGTATAGCAACCCTGACATTGCCATTGTGAACATGCTTCTCTGGCAGGGCAAGCAAGCACGAGGCAGCTTAGCATTCAGAGCCCTTCTTCTCAGCAATCTTGGACTTTGAGGGCGCTCTTCGCTTCCTGCTTCGCTCCTCTTGCTCAATGACAGGGACTGCAGCAGGGATAAACTCAACCCCATGGTTGCGGCTGTTGGGTCGTGCGTGTAATCTGCGGTGATTGTTGAGATTATCTTGGCGGTTGAATTGATCCTTTCCACAGAACTCGCATGAGAAACGGTTAGGTCCTTCACCATGGAAACTGCTTTTTGTCAGTGAAAATGACCATTTTTTGTGAATCTCAGGAAATACTCACGTTTGCTTGTGACGCTTGAGGTGCTCGTTTCGTCGGAAGGCCTTGTGGCACCCGGGGTAGTCACACTTGCACATGGCTCTTTGAACAACATCAACTTGAGCAGAATCAGGCTTGATCGATTGCTTCCTCGATGATCGAATCTGAGGTCGCTGAAGTTCAGCACTCTCCTGTTGGATCTCATGCACCATCAACTTCTTTTGAGTACGCATGCGGTTGGGAGAGTTGGGCTCATGAATACGGTAACCAAGCGGTGACTGAGAGTGGCGGTCCATATTAAAAGTGTCAAAGTCACTTGAGAGTTGTCTGTTGGGGAAGAATGAGATGGGGCTATCGTTGGCACAAGACCATGATGAGCCGGTCTCGGCAGCCTCAGAGCCAGAGATGCTTTGGGTTGGTGTCATGATGAAAGAGGCGGGACCCATTGAAGCATCAGGAGAGTACGAGTACATGCCAAAGGAGTTTGATGGTGTCAATGAGCCCATTGATCCGTGATGTGCCATGTTCATGCCCATCATGTGCTCGTACTCGAAGCCGAGTTGCTCTTGCTTCATGGGAGTGTTGGTGAGAGAGTCGGAGCATGAGATGTGCTCAGGCTCAGGCTTGACAGGGCCAAACATGAACTTGCCCATTGCTGATGAGCAAGGGGTCAGCTCTGCCCCCCGGTGGGAAACCGAGTTGTAAGGGCCATCAAAGTCCATGTTACCGAATTCATGAGGTGTTGATCGTCGAGATGTAGGAGTGAATGGGTCGCAGGCTGATGAGGCGGAAGAGAAGCTGGTGGTGGTGGAAGGACAGGACATGGGCTGACTGCAGAGGCTGAAGGAGTCGTCCATGTCGAACTGGCAATCTGACTCGAACTGCATTTTGTTATAATAATAAAGAAGAGGAGTGTGGACAAGATGAAGAGTCAATATTTCTGGGATAATAGTAATGAGATTGGAGAGACTTGGAGATGGCTCGTTTCGTCGAAGGACATGGGGCCTCTGTTATACAGTGACTTGACCACCAAGATGCCTCGCCACTTGAGGACTGAATCATGCTGAATGAACTGGATTGGAGAGTCTGCAAGTCTTAGACATCAACGCTGCAAGTCTCACAGATAGTTCCTGGATGTCCGTCCGATGCTGCATACTGCAGAGGACCGAGCGGCACAGGAACATCTGCAAAGGCCTGAAATGGCTTTATATCAGAGGCCGTGTGGGTCCATATGGACATTGCACATACAGATGAGCTGACGATTGCATAGGCCATCGTTCTTCGTAGCTTGCATGAATCTACCTACTCTGTGATGTATATGCACATGTCAGTTACCATCATACTCTTGCTGCAAGACGCTTGGCGAATCATCAATTGCACCTTCGACTCCAAGGTCCGGTACAGGGGGTCCCATTAGCTGAGAACCAGGAACGAGTTCAATAGGGTTAATTGAAATAGCAGCGCCTGATTTGTGTCCTGAAACTCCCACGTCCGGTTATAAACCCAATCAGCATTATGATAGCCATAGATTACCAAAGGCAGAACGTCACAGATCCTTTCTATTTTAATATCAAGATAAATAGTAACTATCGTCCTACTTCAAAAGAATACTGAGGCTCCGGGTACTCAATCAATAGCTGAGACACAGTAGAGAGTCCGGCCGAAAAGCTAGACGATGCCGCAGCACATGATGCCGCATAATGCAATAGTGTCAGGTTCTCTGCAAGGGGTCTCATGCAAGCAACTGATCTTCATTCAGCTGGTCGAGGTACTCTAATGCCCCACAGCGTAGCTTCAAGCGCACCGCGTAGCTCAAGCGGACCAACCAAGTCTCTGCTGCTGAGATGATGCAGTCGATAGTCTGATGCTTTCGGCTAGATCACGGAACTCCACTGATTTCACGGCGACGATACATTGGATGACAGGATCTACCTAAGCTTGGAGATCAAACTCTAAATTAGCTGCTATCAAGTAGGCAGTAGACATGGTACACTAGCCCTAGCCTGCCTCAGCCACGGTCCAGCCTACGCCGGATACGCAGATCTGTAGCGATTTCTAATCAGAAACCGCTGCTAAATGTAACCATGCACCACAGCCACTTGGCATTTGCAAAGACTGATACAGTGGTCAATGATATGTAGTCTGGTGATTTCAAGCGGAAGGCGCCCAGAGAGATCTTGGTCACTACTTGGTTATCAATGAAGAGACGACTGTGTCTCAGCCTAAGTTTATTGTCTTACCTGGAATAGCTGTGGGTTGCGTATCAGGATTGAAGACAATACCGCGTGTGACACGTAACCCCAAGCGTGCCAGGCTCAAAAACATATTACCCCTTGCTTTACGGCATGGAATTGGTTTGTTAAAAAGTTCTATCAAATAGTACATGTCATAAATACACCTCTAGACAAGATACTCTGTTGACACGCAAGTCTGATTGTCGGCTGGATGAGGAGCTTAGGGTATGGTCCAAGCACCAGCATCGCATTTCGCGCGCTGATGGCGAGGAATTTTATCTCCAGGCTCGACAATCAACAGTGCATAACCTTGAGCAAATTAAAGTTTCTCTCAATCGGACCGGCCTGGTGTGATTGCCAAAGTAGAGCAATACATCACTTGGCCACAGCCCTTGTATCAATTACGCCTTTCTAATGTCTACTGTGATGATATAGAACAAGCCTCAATAAGCCTTTGTACGCTTGAAGCCGCAGCAACAACCACGAATTTATCGTCGAGGGCATGCGTATGAGAGATAAAAAACATGTGGCTTCCCGTTACCCATACTCATCGTCCGGTACAGCGAGGAGCATGGCCCAAGAAAGTTGCCACACGCCTTGGGGTCATCTTCCGTTGATGAGGCAGCCCCAGCGAAATACTTATTCCTTATTCGACGACCGCAGTATGCCTTTCGGTTCGTCACTTGTATCTGAAAGGCAAGGTGCATTGGAATGGCCATTTGCATCTTGAGCATATGCTCGGCAATTGTCAGAGTTTGGAAGACCAAGTTCAACATTGAATGAGACGAGAACGACGGGTCTCAGATACCATATTAATTGGTGATTATATTACGATTCGCTTGTCCATGAACCACTCGATTCTGCTAACTGGCTAGATTGGGCTGGCAACACCTTGGAGCTAAGCCAAGACATCACGGTGGCAGCATGCCTTGCCATGACAACGCCAGAGGCTGCGCAACGAAGGCTTCTCACACTTATCACGGGAAGCTTTGGCCGCAGGGAATCGACTGACTTGGTCACCGCTGTTCCAAATCTCACTGTCAGCTTCTGTTATAAACGTGTTGAAAACACAGTGAGGCTGACCATCGATTATTTCGAAGCAGATGCCAGAACTAACATGTTCCTCGACATAGTCCCATAATACAAGCGGCGAGTCTGCCCACTTGCAAGTTTGGATATTGACGCAATCGAGACCCCATCTATAACTACCACCGAGTTTGGCGTGGGACTTTGAACTCCAGAAAAGATGGTTCCTGTCATTCGCACAAATACCGAGTGTCTCGAGCCTAGCCTTTGTCTATCGCTATGATGGATGTACAGTCTGGCCTTTGTGTTCAAAGCATTTGTGACTCATTTATTCCTGATTAAGACCGAATCTCCAACAGACGAGCTTTTCCGCCAACAACGCCTCCAACCCGTCCAACTTTTCCTGCCCGGCTCACAACTCTTCGACCAGCGCAGGCATCACTCGCCGCCTGACTCATCATGGATAACGGGAGCTTATCTTCTCCCGCAAGGTTCGCGATGTCGCATGGTGTAGGATATGTTGAGAAGTCAGGAGGCGGCTCACCGATCAGCTGTCGTACCGTCGCAGTGGAAGTCATCTTGAGAGTGTTGTCTTGAGTTGACAGACTTGCTTCCATCGGGCATCTTACCTTGTGTGTGTTTTGTGTGCTTTGACCTGATCATCCTCACGGAAGAGCAGCAGCCACGCATTTATACACCTCTGGAGTCAGTCATCAGGATATCTAGCTTTTCAGCCAAAAGCAAGATCCTAGGCAACAGTGAGGGTAATGAGTATTTTGCCCGTATGTGATTATTGATGTTCTTTACCTTTGTGGCCTTGAGTCTGCAACCCCTAACCTTATCACAGTACAGCTTGGCAATCCGTCGCAATTCATTCGGGTCTTGAGCCAATCCAGCCTCGAGAACTACGCCCGGGTGCCTGACTTTTTCATGCTCGAATTGTGCACCTAGTTGTTATTCCCATTTGTCTTCCAATCGAACAGAGCAATTCGAGAAGACAAAGCATTGTTGATACTATCGGTAAAGGCAAGGTTGTCGGTTCTGGAGCTCGGTTTCGCGAGTTTTATCGAAGATAGCGCTTATAATGAACCAAATAAACAGTTCGTGGAGCGCGGGAGGCATGCGAAAGCTGATAACTTTGCGTCGAGCGTTGTAGTCGAAGCGTCCAAAGGCAGCCTGGATCTTGTCGTGGAGGCGGGTGTAATCAGCCTTGCTAAGGGAAAGTCGTTAACGGCGAGTAGTCACCAGTTCCGAACTTGCGTTTGAACTCGACAAACTCTTGTGGTAGCTCATTGAGGGTCGAAATCCGTTTGCGTTCGTCAAAGGCTGGAGGCGAAGGTAGAGATTGGCGTCGTCCAGGCGGAGTGACCCTTCGTCTGAACTTGACGGGATGCGAAAAAGGTGCCCGAGATTATGATATGAGTGATAGATGATGCGTATCCTCTATGCATGGAGTGCGCGCGCGTGGGAAAGCAATGCGCTGCGTTGTGAGCGCGGACCTTGATCAATCAGAGCTCTATCTTTGTCAGCCACAACCGCCTTCAACAGCTTCCACACTACAATTTATTTCAAGAGCCTCAATAGTGAAACTTCTACTAAGCCTTAACTGCGCTCCACTTCATTAAGACTTTGGGAATATAGTTGCATCCAAAATCAGTTTAGGCATACTAAGGCTTACTGGAGGGACGAACGCCTGGGCTCCCTCAGCTACCGAGCTTTGACATGCTGGCGATAAGACCCATCTCTTTATTTCAAGCCGCTCACATCTAGGCAGCAGTGCTTTTGTCACCCATGCTCAACATCCCTTCTATATGATTGGGTAACCCTTCGGTAAGCTGAGGACGAAAACTCTGCCATCAAGAAAGGAGGGGCTTTGTGTCCATCCCTTAAGTCAGGTACGATGCTAATTTGCGAGGTGCGACGAGCTGAAATTACCCATGAACCTATCATGCACGTGTGTTGCTAAAACCTACGATTCCCAACGGTTTCTGTAACTTATAAAACTCGTTTGAACTGTCGTCCGTTCAGCCAGACTCTTTAGCATCCACAGCACCTCTTCGCAACCCTCGTATACGACTTGAAGAATCCAGATGGGATGTTAATAGACGTTTCTTTCCTCACCCGATAGCTTCAGCGAACAGCTCTCTCGACACGACCTTTTACCTTGTCTGGATACAAGAGTCCTTTGCCTTGATTACTTCAAAACGTCGATCAATTCCAGGACCAGCCACAAATAGATGCAGTGATTATGTCCATTATACCTGACCACTAAGCTCAACAGCAAGGAAGATAATCTATCGCTCGGTCAATATGAACCAGTGTCTTTCGTCTCGAATAGAGAAACCACCTTACACTCTACCCTCATTGTTGGAGGTCCTGCATTCGGCCAATACAAACACACCTACGAGTGAGCCCTCTGCGACTTCAAAAGATACTTCTTTCATCAAAGGTCGGAGACTTTACTAGCTCAATACATGGTTGATTCGCTTATATTCTCATAGCTACTTCGTCTTCACAGAGTCCTGGCCGATCTGGGCCAGGTTGGGCCGAGCCGCCGCCGTTTCTATCCACTCCCATAATTTCCGAGAGCATAAATTCTTCTTTGCATAGCTCTAGAGAGAACACCCGACTACTCCAAGTCGATGCGCACCTTCAAGTAGTGGGAATAGCAGGTCGTCCAGCAACACTTCCCGATGTCTGTCCTCAAAAACCACTTCCGGCAGCACATACCGACTCATCGCTGGTACTGGCGTCTTGTCCCGCTCAGGTACTGGGGATGAAGCGACCCCACAAACGCCCTCGCCTACCTGAAGTCCATGCATTAGGCGGTAACGGGCCCGTTAATAATAGTTCTTCATCGCACACGCCGGCCAAAAGAAAGAATACACGAGTCTCCCAGGTATAAAACTCGTATAATTTGAAAGCGCGTAAGTACTAATAGATGATAGGCGTGTGACAGTTGCCGGCGACTGAAGGCCAAGTGTGACGGTACAACACCATGTAAAAGTTGCAAGGAAAGAGATTGTGAATGTATATACGGTGACCCAGCGACGAAGGCGTATGTTGAGGAGAATCTCGTTGAGTTGAGGTGATAACTAAATATTATAAACAGTACCAAAAAAGCTCACGTTGATTGTTCAGCAAAGATGGAGCAAATTGAAAAGAGATTGACCGCGTTGGAAGCACATCTCCCCAAGGATGTTGCGAGATCAGAGCCCAAGCCGGACGCTTCAGTGGAAGATGAGGATGGTAGTGCGCCAGTATTGTCTATTGTCACCAATGATCCTTCTGCCGAACCAGCGAACTTCAGAATAACATGAACCGCCATGAGAAGCAGTTTCGCAAGTCCGATTCAATTGGTAGGAAGAAATACATGTTAAAAAGCGAGACCGTCTCACAACAAGGTACGAATTGGAGAATAAGCCTTAGGCCATATTGCGACTCAGAGCGGGCACTATGATAAGATGACTTGAATGGGTCTGTTCAAAAGCACTTTGCTGGGAAGTCCGGTGGAGCTCCTCGACGGTGGGATGTCATCGTGGAAAGGAAGCTGGAGGGGATCAAGATAATACAATGACGTCCAAGGTTGACTTCTTGACCAATGTCAACAAATCTGTTATTTTAGCAGTATAGAACGCGAAATGTATGGCACATATGCTTCACACTGGTGCAGGGTGCCTACGTTGGGGGAACATAGCTACGTATATGCAGAGGTACGATGATTATAAAATCGCAGACAATGCCGGCAAGGTAATTATATCGAGGACTTATATCAAGAAAAACCCGCATATCACTGCTCATACTCCTTGAAGGATGTCGTCAAGCCCATGCTCAACATCGTCAAGACATGGTTCTGGTATGAGTAACAGACAAACGGAGGCTTCCTTTATCATGGTATCTATTCGGTAAAATATGCACCATCACCGGATTGTTGTAGAATGAATGAATGGAAACGTGCAATAAAAGTCTCTTGGGAATTTGATTCTTCAATCTTGGCCTATAGCCGTGTCAAGCAATATCTTTCTACTTATTCGACAGATGGCCACAGAGGTTATCAGTAAGGCTCAAGTTTACTACAGTAACACGCAAAATCAGAAGCACCTAAATCTTAGGCTATCGTCCGGGTACAAGAAAGTATTTATGATAGTGTTTGCTCAACTGGCTTAGTGCGGGGTACCCCAGTGCGTAGGTCGCGGGGCAAGAGCCCTACGAAAACAAAATCCCAAAATGTAGAGCCTCAAAAGAACCTGGGGTACTGTGGATACGGCTTCACGAACGAGATCCGCAGTAGGACAAACCTACCTCGACATTCCGATGGGATGAGAGTTGAGTGCCATCCGACCCGTAGCTTTGTTATCTCCCCGTGCAAGTCCATTACTTTGTTTCCCGCTATTGTCTACAGCAAACAAGCTTTTCATGATAAAAATAGTATCACTGTAGAAAAGTCACAAGCGACAGCTTATAGCTAAGTGACATATCAAATTCTTGCCTCTATTATAAGTAAACTTGAAGCGGTCAGGAACGAGTACTACCCATGATTTCTGGCCTTTCTTGCCGCTTCAAGACCTTTTTCTGCAGGTACTATTCCCAAACGGCCAGGGGAAAAGATATTTTCAACCTCTTTTTCGGTCTGGTTCGTTATGAGTAGTCTCGGCCGAGTGTGGCTTGCATTATCACATGCTACGTTATTGCTTGTATCAACAACAAGCAATTGTTTCGACAGGGATGTAGAAACTCACCGCCATATTTCACGTGGCTACGTATGTTGTTATTGGCCAACATGTGTTGTAGCGTTTAGGGGACGTACCTACCGGGCTTCGGAGCCGGCGACCATGTTATTCAGCCGCAACATGGTCAACCATGTTCAGAGTTTGAGCCATGTCATGTAAGCTACAGCTGTCGGTCTTGAGAACCAGAAGGTCGCTGCTTCGTGATGAAAATGTAGGATTGCACAAACCGATGCCATATGAGATGAGCTTCTCGAGATTTGATCCTCTCTGGCAAATTAATGCAAACGTGATAAAGCCCTCATTTCCAGGGACTGCTGTAGAGACTTTCTTTCCATCTTGTTTCCAGCAACCCGATGCAAAAGTGATAGGAACCGCCAGCCTTATCCGGCTGCCAAAGATATCATACTGATACCAGTCGTTAGGCGCTGGGAGAGATATACCAGGGGTAGATGCATATTGGGTGTCAGGGCCCCTGACTGCGGTGATTCATCTGGTACAAAGGATGTCAGTTGAGTATAAGAACCAGAGGTTTTCGCTTCACTGTCTTAGTGTTGATGCTTGCCACACCGAGAACGATCAACACCAAAGAAACACATTCCATCACTGCCTTCATTGGCGGATCCTTACCAACTCACAATGTCAAGCAATAATTTGATCTCTGAGCGGTCGCCGTCATCTTCACGCCCGCCTTCTATCTTTTCATGCCGTTCAGAGGACGAATTAACCGGAGAGTCCTCTGATGACGCGTCGACTATTATAGATAGTGACATTCTAAGCGAAGACGGGACTCAGGGCGTCGGGACAGCAATGCTGACCGACAAATCCATACTATCCATACCACCAAGTCTCAAACACTACACCCAGGTGGATTCAGTTCTTGAGTGGGTTCAGGACGTTCAGCATCCGGAAGACCCGAGACTCGACCTTCGATGTCTTGGTGTAGGTGCTTGCTGTGCAGAGAGCAACCAACACCAAAGAATCACAAACTTACACAGTCCATCTCTACCTTCGTTGGCGGATTGTCATCAACGCACAATGTCAAGCCATGAATGGACCCCTGTATCGTCAGCAACACCATCCTCATGCCCGCCATCTATCTTTTCCTCCAATGTGGACGACGAATTCGAATTAGCCGAAACGTCATCTAATGACACGGTCACTATATCATCATGTCTCAAACACCTCACCGCGGTGGATCCAGGTCTTGAGCGTATCCAGAACACTCAGCATCAGGCATACTTGATGGGTACGATGGTACCTGAGAGTCATCCAGTCTCGATTTGCCTTCAACTACTCGGACCTGCCATTCTCCATCTCCATAACCTTCAAGAGGCCCTTGGCCTCAAGCCGATGGAAATTCCCGAGGAGACCAGCACTCAGACAGTCTGCGACTACAAGAAATCCATCGCACTCATGGAGCACGAAATTGATGTATTCTTTAATGCTGATACCGTTGCCACTCAGCTCGAAACTACCAAAGCATGTTTGATTCGGGGAATTATATTTAGCAAAGACGGATTATTGGAGATAATGAGGAACCTGCGAGCGTATTTCCAAGACCCTGAGCGCGTGCAGTCGTTGCCGATAACCCTTTGGTGTCTTACAGCCACCATGTATGTAGAAATTTGCAAATGTTGCATCGAGGTATCCGGTTCGTCGAGAGAGACTGGAGATGTCGGTACTACTTGATTCCTTCTAAAGGCTCCGTTGCGATAAGATTTAATAATGATTCTGGAAGCTTGTATTGTGGGGGGATCTCATTGTACCTGCGTTAGCTGCCGCAAGTTTATTTCTACGACTTGCAATTCATCCCAGAGGTGCATGAGACGTTTGGTCGCGAAAGGTTACTGCCTCTGTCGGAGAGCCGTCCACGAAGGGTAACCACAGAATTACGTCTAGAAGAAAGAACCATCATGTAATGGCTAACAGGTTTTTGACTCCCAGAAGACGCTCATCTGCGGCCATTCGTTAGGAAGTAAGATCCTGAAGAGATTGCTACCCCGAAACTGTAGTCAAATATTGAATCAGGTGCCGTGTGTGCCTCACCCAGTCATCACTCGAGTTCATTGATTGAGTCGATCTTCAAAGTGGCTGTGAGGGGGCGCAGTGGGTAAGGCAGACTTCTGTCGTCGTCAACAATATTTAAATCACTGGCCGTTGTCCAGAAGCTCAGAATGCAATTTCGCTTCTTGTTGTACCGTAAACCCTGAGAGCCAGTATTGGAACATCCAACAGTTGTCGCGCAGCATCGTGGTTCAGCTTGCCGAGTACGACCTCCGCACCTCCCCCGAACAGGCAAGTACAAAGCAACAGAGACTTGAGATGGGCCAGTGTCCCATAGGAGGCCTACAATTTCTGACAAGGCGACCTGACGGGCGCTCCGCAGAAGACACCGCAGAGGCTAGTCAATTGAACACCATCGCTACCAGATACCGAGACATGGAGCTATTTGCAAAGCAGTCGAAAAAAACATTTCTGTGTAAGGATGGCTGACCCAAACATTGCGATGATTGTCATGCTAATTCTGTTGGCGTCATTCTATTTTCTGGTCTGCCTCCCAGGAACATCCGTGGCGTTGTGGGACCTCGTCTCAAAGCATCGTCAGCAAATGTGCCTCACCAAGCGCCAACTTCCCGGCACTACCATTTCAGCCCTAACCCGTAGTCGCAGGGGCATTTTCTGGATGCCTTGCTTTTCGACAGGGACCAGACATGCCGCTAACAGAAGTCATTCACCACGCGCTCGACAGGGGATCCCCGCCAACCTCCTAGCCAGCCCTGATTTTAGTCTCAGAGGAGCAAGACATGCAAGCACACAGCAGTTGAGACGAGACCAGTTGGAATAGCCACGGGCCCGCGTTGACTGATTTAGGCCCTCAATCTGAACCAGGCTTCGCTCTGTTTTTTCTATTCTTCCTCCTCCTCCCAAGGCCTCCGAACCGAGCGAAGGATATCAGCTAGCCTCGAACACCCCTGCTACTCATCGTACCCGCTCTGGAATGGCCGCGGACCATCTGCGCAAGCCTGTACGGAGTACTCTGTATGGTACTGAGCTCGCTTGTGTGGACCCATAAACGCGGGCGCTGAGAAAACGCGGAACAGGCTTGTGTCCCGTCGCCTTCACACAAATCTTTGTCATTTGAATGTACGGCCCAGCGCTGTCCATCTCCAGCTTCGCACTCCTTCCACTTCCCGCAGCCCAGCGTTTACCATGAGCAGACGTATTTTCGACCTTCCCAGCATCTTGCCTCGAGAGTGAGCAAGAACGTATGATTGATATCAATTTTCCCTGGTTCTTGCAGTCCTCTTTTATCACGCGAACAGATATCGACACATTCATTTCAGCATGCCCGATTCGCAACGCCACAACGACGATGTCACCGCAGTGGCCGGCGATTCTTCAATACCAACGACCCCTATACCGGTGACGCTTGTTACCGACTCTCTCGAGAAGCCTTCCCTCGACGATCGCGACTATCGAGTCATTCGTCTTGAAAATGAGCTCGAGGCTCTCCTGGTGCATGACCCCGACACCGATAAGGCCAGCGCTGCTCTGGATGTCAATGTGGGAAACTTCAGCGACGAGTCTGATATCCCCGGCATGGCCCATGCGGTTGAACATGTAAGTGCCCCAATTCGACATTTGTGATGTCATACAAACAGACAGTGGACTGACATTTCTGCTTGTCAACAGCTTCTTTTCATGGGCACCAAGAAATTTCCAATTGAGAACGAATACGGCCAATACCTCTCCGCCAATTCAGGAAGCTCAAATGCTTACACTGGGCCAACATCGACGAACTATTTTTTCGATATTTCTGCCAAGCCGGACAATGACCAAGATCCTTCAGATACCAACCCTTCTCCTCTGCGCGGGGCTCTGGATCGATTCGCTCAG